>JASZXU010000316.1:0-25691 GCA_035521515.1 Phenoliferia sp. Uapishka_3 | reverse complement strand
ATGGGGAGGTGGGTGATGCCGGGGATGAAACGGAAGGTGCTGACGAGGAGGGTTCGGAGCACTGAGCGGAGCAGTGTTCTTTGTAAGAGGTGCCATAGGACGGGTGATGTTAAAAGGGTTCGGGGCACTCGGCCCAGGTTGTGACGCAGCCGGGTAGCGGTGACTGGGATGAAATGGGAGGTGCTGGTAGGCAGGATTTACTGAACCTGGGACGAAAGGTGGAGCGGCGGCGAAGGTGTTGAGAGCGATGGGGGCACGCGGAATAGCGAGAGGGTTCAGAGTCGAACGGTTGGCGGCATTGCTGTTAGATTGGGCAGCTGAAGTCAAGCTGGCCCGCAACAGACCCTGCGTATGTGGAAGGCATTGGTGACAGAAGAGAGAAAGGACACAAAGCAAGTCTAAACGCACCATGCCGGTTCGCGACAAAGCAGAACCGGCCCTCGCCTCGGCGCGCTCTTCTGCTGACCTCGTAGAGGGAACGACAACGGCTTCGCGCGGCAGTACTTGTGAAGTCGACAGATGATTGTTTTGCGAAGCAGGAAGTGCGACTACCGGTGCCGTGACGGGAGCGTTGGTGGCCAAGGGGTTTGAAGTCACTGGGGCAGGCTCTCGCACCACTTTCGGTTTGCGTGGAGCCTTCACAGGCTTGGGCTTGAGGGTGGCGACTGGCGCAGTGGGAGTAGGAATGGGGGTCATAACAGACGGATTGAGCGTGGACGCGGTAAGAGGGGCTGCCGGGTGCGAGGGGCGAGGAGCCGGGGTGCTGTCAACTGGGTTCTTGACCGTCTTCTCGACCTTTGCGAATTTGTTCTTGGGACAATGTTTCGCGTACTGTTTGTGGAAAAAAGGTGAGCATCCGTTCGAAACCTTGTGTTTCACTGTTGTACGCACATGTCCCACAGTCTTGCACTGAAGGGAGGCGCCGTCAGCACGGTCGACAAAAAAGCTCAAACAGCTCAAGAAGACGAACCTTGGAGCACGGTTTCGCAAGAGCGGGTGCGTCTTCACTAGCGGTGGCTTTGATGTTCGTGGTGGATTGAGCTGGGGGCAACCGGGCGGGTTGAGCAGGAATGATGGGCTTGACAGGCTCTTGACTCGAAAACACTTCAGACGGAGGCGTCGACGTCAACGAGCGCGCGTCCGAGAGTGAGGTGCCAGATGCCGCTTTGACGACAGCTTTTCGTTGCTGCTCGGTTCTCGATGGTCTCGATGGCTTCGCGACAGTCTTTGCTGAGGGTAGAGACATTGCCGGTGCGGCGACAACTGGTGTGGGGGTTGGAGGAGCCGAGATAGTTTCCCTGACGGGGGTTTTTCGCGGGATGCTCGGTGCCGGAGTAGCATTCGGAAGATCCTGCTTCGCTATTCCGTTTGCAGCAGCATTGCCATTTGAACTAGCTGTTGCGCTCCCTGTCATCTCAGTCTTCGTATGACAGTCGCGCCCAAGCTGTAAAAAATTGCCCGAGTCAATCGGACGAGTATAGGCGTTAGGAAGTAAAATCCTTACATGTCCTTCCGCACTGCATTTGTGGCACAATTTGGCACGAGGCCCACGAGTCGTTTTCTGAGCCCGTGGGGCCTCTGTTGTCGTGGCGGCTACTTGCTTAGCTGAACCCGGCGCGGTCTCCGTCTTCTGCTCGACCACGATCGGTGCTGGCGTCGCTACAAAGCTGTTCCTGATCTCTTGAATGCCTCTTCGACTGTCTCCTGAAGCGCTCGTCCTGCTTGTCCCATTTGACTGCTTTACCAAATTCTTTAAAGGTGCTGATACTTGTGGCAGAGGAACGGCTTTGACGTTCGGAATGCCTTGAGCGTGAGGTGGCGAGTCCCTGCGAGGACGCGGAGATGGTGTATGGCGGGGACGATCGAGAGTGAGTGGCTGAGAGATGGCAGCAAAAGGAGCGGTGGTCGTTGGTTGGACGACAGCGGGAGCGACGACCTTGGGAGGCCCAGGCGTCGATTCGCCTTTGGGGCGAGGTGCATCGACGACAGGCGCTTTAGCTTTTGCAGCAGGTGCTATGGGAGTGGGAGTAGTGGTAGACGTAGTGGAAGGCGTCGGCTTCGCGATAGGCGGTGGAGGAGTTTCGACGGCGGGAGGTGGTGGCGGAGAAGACGTCGGGGATTCTACAACAGCTACAGTTGGTGTAACCACAGATGCTTTTGGCTTGAAGTCCGGGGCGTATACTGGTCCATTCCTGACGAACGAGAGCTTGGCGATGGGCTTCACAGGTTCGGGCTTCGACTCGACTGGAGCGGGCGCCGGTTTGGGAGCGGGGGGTTGCATTTTCGCAGCTGGAGGTTTAGGAGCAGCGACAATCGGAATGGATGGTGGCAGTTTCGGCATGGGCGGAGGAGAAGGTTTGGGAGCTTCGACGACGGGTGGTGGTGGACGAGGTGTAGGCGCTTCGACTACTGGCTCGACTTTGCGAGGCCGTTTTTCCCTTGGAGCAGAAATATGGAAAGTCCATCCTCCTGTATTCTCGGGCTCTTCCATTTTCGCTTCCTTCGGTCCAGCCTCCTTCTGATACCCTGGTGGTGCCTTGAAACCTTCAACCTGAACGATTTCAACCTTAACCGGCTCCCATTTCTTCTGCGTCGACGAAGGCCCTCCTTTGCTTTGATCAGCCACGTATGCCCAAGCTTCCTTTGCGTGTCGAGGAGTCGCGTATGGCACAATAAGCTTCACAACTTCGGGATTCGCAGAGGTAACGGCGAGTGAAAGGAGGGTTTCGCCGGATGGAGTTGGGTATGAGGAGCTTGGGGGTGCAGGATCAGGAGGACGGGGACGTGGGGGTGCGTAGTTGGCGAGGAAGTAGTTGACGGTGGGGACGGAGCCGGACTTGAGGGCTAGATGGAAGGCGGTGCATTGGTCGGCGTCGCGAACTTCCACAAGGGCGCCTGAAAACGATGCGGTGAGTAAGTCGATTAGTAAGACATATTCATTCACTCACCTTTTCCAACCAGGTATTCTACAACTTTGAAGTGCCCATTCCTAGCCGCGACTAGCAAAAGCGTGTCTGGACCATTTATGGATTCCTCGATAGCTCTGGGCTTCTCGTAAGCGTACGCTGCCCTCTCGAACTCCCTCTTCTCGGCACCAGTCAGGTACCCTTCTACCCTTTCTGTTCCGTTCACTTCCACTTGGTCGTCCTCAATCAGCGCCTTCACAGCAAGAACCTTCCCAGCCCTCGCAGCCCTGAAGGCGTCTGTTCGTAGACGCTGTCGCGTTTGGACTTGCGAGCTGAGGGCGAAACGGTCGTCGATCTTATCCTTCGCCTCCTGCTTGCGCATCTCCGCTGCTCGGATCGCACGAATCCTTTCCTCTGCGCCGCGAGGATAGGTCAGCTAAACTCACGTCATACATCGCAAGTTTTTTAGCGAAGTACCTTCCGCCCGACGTCTTTCTCTTTCCTCTCTGGCTTTTCTCTCTTCCGCTTCACGTCGTAGTTTTTGCTGTTGCAGTCGAACTCGCTCTTCCTCACGACGCTTTCTTCGCTCCGCTTCGGACTCCTGGTAAGAAGAGTAACCTTCTCCGGCTGTTGACGCGAGTGTTATCAGCCTTGAGGCGGAAAGCATGGGGCATTATCTCCACAAAAATGAGAGACGTGGACGTACGGTATCCACCGCCGAAACCACCGCGAAAGCCACCATACCCATAAGGTGATCGCCCTCCTCCACCAGGCCTGCCAAACATCATGGAGTACCTTGACGACGGAAGAACAGGGCACATTTCAGTTGAGGCCCGACGGTGGCTCATCAAAGGGAATGAGTCCGAGGCAGCTTCTCGACTCACATGAATTCGAAGTACTCTCGCGAGTGACCATCAAAGCCGCCTCCCTCAAATTCGTCGAAATCCTCCTCATCCGAATCTTCTGAATCCGAGTATTTTGTGGGCTTGCGACCGCTTGAGAAACCGAAGCTGGGTCGTCCGGCGCCGCTGCCACTCGCGAAGGCAGGTTCCTTGTAGTTCTTGAGCAGTTCGAAGCTTGCACCAATTTTCTGAAACAGGATGTTCGATTCGTCTGAGCCGGAGTTTTTGTCGGGGTGATGTCTGACAAAGGATGTGGATCCATCTTCAGCAACCGCCAACAGCTCGACTTGGCGAAGGGTCTGCTTACCTGGAAAGATTGTTGAGCAGCCGCTAGAGTGGATAAGGAGGGAAAGGATGGGGGCTTACTTTAATGCCAAGGCCTTATACGCCGATTTGACTTCCTCTTTCGCTGAACGGGCAACATTAGCAGGCAGTCGAGCGAATACGGAGAACGGTGACTGCCACTCACTCGCTCCAGCTTCAACTCCAAGGGTCTCACGAGCCTCATCAATCGAGAGCTTGGACCCGTTCATCCTACTCGCCCAGACGCGTTAACTCAAGGAAGCGACGCGCACCCAAGAAGAGGATTGAGGTCAGCGGGGTCCGCACCAAACAAACGCGAGTCGGCGACAGACCCCCACCCCAGCATATCGTGTAGCACTCGTCCAAACGCGATGGCGTTTTTTTTTGCGTCTGAGGATGTAACTTGCCAATAGGCTTTTGCTTTTAATGAGTATGCGACAAAATTGAGGTTAAGATTCACAAAGATGGCGACGCAAAAGAGGTTGCGACCAGGTCTGTATGACAGTGTTGTAACACAGCGGAAAAACTCAAGGGACGGACTACAACAGTCGTGATACAAGCGAACACAAATATATCGAGCTCTTTCTAGTCACACAAGAACTATGCAAGAAAATTGGTTCCTTTTGTGCCGTGGGAAAAGCTTCTCTTTCGACATGGCGCAACAGGCTTCGTGCGCGACTTCCGTGAGGTCTCCGTTTGATGAACATTCCAACCCCCCGATTCGGTCACATTTCTCGTACGATATCTGGAACAGGTTTGCGCAAGCCTTTTAGGATGAAGCTTCGGCGTTAGTCATGACCGCAACTGGGAAGGCAGACAATCAGCTTTGAGGGGGACGTTTACGCACGAAATGCTGCACGCTGCTCCTCTGTAACCAATGAACCAGAAGATCCAGTCAGTGGAGATCGCACCTCGAGCAGTTGAACATGCTCACTCCTTGCTTATTTACCGTTTGCGAAGCGAGACAGCAATTGAAAGCTTCTTCGACGCTGTTTTCACACTGGGCGACGGCTTGAGAGTCGCGACAATATTGAGCTCCACTATATTGCGGGTCGCGTCGCTTCAAGTGGTTTGGTGCTAAGTTTCAGGTGTGAGTGAGATGGAAGAAGCTACTGAGCAAAGCGAAAGCATGCTTACCTGCTGTTGTTCCCGGAATGAAAGCCCACGCAAGGATGAAGGCGCCCGCAAAGAGGTGAAGGCAGAGCATGGCTGGGGTGTGCTAAGTCGGAAAGTGGGATGGTGTTAAAAGAGAGCGTTGTGACTTGCAAGTCATAGGTAGGTTAGGGCAAGAGATGGCTTGGGAAGGTTGGGGGAAGAGATGTTGAAGCGAAGCGGGCGTACTGCAAGGTCGGCAAGAACATTCGCACAGTCAAGCCATGTATAAGCTTTGAGATGATCTGCCTTCAGCCTAAACTAAGCTGGATACGATACTCCGCCTACAAGCGGGGGAAAGGAGGTCCGTGTCCCACAGGCAGGCCTTCGCAAGGCCTGGGCCCTGGCGTGAGAAGCTTGCGAAGAGTGGAGACCTTGAAATAAACGCAAACAGAGTTTTCATATACTCCTTTGAGGTTGAGCCTGATTGAACTCTCCTCAACAGAACCGTGCACCATGCATAAAAGATCTTGGCTTATCTGGATTCTGGTATGTCACAATTCTCGGGAGTCGGGACTTCAGCTTCTCCACACGACGCCACCAATTGGGCGATCTCCCTCCCGCTCCCGCGCCTATTTACTTACACCTTGCTGGCGTCAAGAATCACCCAGATGGCTTCGCGATGGGAAAGAGGCGCAGAGGCGACTAAAATTTACTCCTGGCGAGTCCCCACGGAGCCAATGAAAATGAGAGCAGCGCCTGCCAGTCTTTCCCTGTTTTCCCGCTGTGCACACTTAGCTGAGATATACAGTCACGTATGTCATCAAAATGCTGGCCACCTTCTTGCCGTAGATAAGGATTAGCTCTATCTTTCCGTATTGCGATCGCGGGGATTTCCAGGACGCCCGCGTTTTCCTTGTCCTGCAAAAGAGCCTTGGTGTTATGGTCCCAGAGAATTGAGCAGATTATAGTGATTCGACGACTGACTGGAAACTACAAAGGCAGACAAGGGCTGATAGGTGATCATGCTGCACACAGCCAACCTCCCACAGGATGACCGCGGAAAGCGTTGCGCTTCTTCCTTTGTGAGAAGGCTGGAGAATGACCGAAAGACTGGATATAAATAATCAGCGGGTCACTATTTCTCCTTCCTATTCCCCATCTCATTTCGACTCTCCTCAAATTCAATGAACGCCATTCTTGACAACGTTTCCATCGTGCCATCTCATACAAAGTACAGCTGGGATTCGCCGGCTCCTCGTGAGAGGTCAGAAGCCATCGAAATCTGTCCGGATTGGGTCGACCAGCTTCGTGACTTTATCGGAGGTGATTTTGCGGAGGTCGCCTCGGCGTCCCATCAGCCACTCGCAATGTTTCAAAGCGCCGACACCAGCACCGATTCTATCATCTCAGCACCATTCCCAGGATGCTTTCCGACAGAGTTGATCGTCAAGATAATTCACCTCGGCGGCGAAAGCCCACCTCAGACGACTTTCCCCATCGACTTCGCATGTCCGCGCATCGAGCCTTTGGTCGAACGAGCTCTCTTGCGAGCGTGCTGTCTGGTGAACAAGTCATGGAGACCGATAGCATCCCGAGAGCTGTTCAGGAAGGCGTACATCTACGACGAAGGACTCGTTTCGGATTTTCTCGCCGTGGTGAAAGCGAGCGGATTCGAATCGGCGGTGGAGCAAGTGGAAGTGAGGGGAACGTTCGAGCGGACCGAGTGGCTCGAGAAGCTTTTGGAAAGCTGTACAGGGGTGACAAATGTCATAATTGACAGTTTCTCGCCGGTGCCGAACCCTATGATTCGACCGAGTTTGAGTTGCTGGATGGCGAAGGCTACGGCTTCGAGTAAGCGCCAATGAATAAGCTGAGGGAAGAGCAAGCACTGATGCGAACAGTACATCCGAAGAAAACCTGCAATCGCTCACATTTTACTGTCCATCACCGACAATCATCCACACCCTGAAGCACCTGCCCAGCGACAAACGCCCTCTCCCTTTCACCTTCGTGACGTTGCGAAACCTGACTTCGGAACGAGTTCGATCCCCTCTAGGCCAGATAGACTCTGTCACAGTCCAATGTTATAGTGTAGATCTCACAAACTATTTAAACCTGTTCTTCCACGACTCCCGATTGTACAGCGTTGAAATGCATCTATAAGCCGTGAGATCTGATGTCAGTGAAATCCCCACAAAGTGAAAAGCTGAAGTAGCAGATCAAGCACCTTCCGACCCGAAGATGTAGGAACTGCTTTGGACAAGACGTGACGTTGGCTGACCGATCTCGCAAGCTTCGACCTTGTAATGGCGTAGGGCGGGAAGGGAGCGGGACCGGTCTCGCTTTGTCCAGAATTTGCGTCGAGAAGAAAATTGGTTCTTTTTGATGGCAATGATGGAGGAAGAGAAGGGAAGTCGCGTGCCTTAGCCTTCTTCTCATCGCTCGGATCCAGCCGGAAGTTGTCCGACGTTGCGCTGGCCACGGAGTTCGTTGGTACACCCGCTTGCACTTCACTTCAAAAGGTCGCTAGAATGCCACCAAAAGCTGTTGTTAGAGCTGTGCCGAAGCCAGCGGGCGAGAACCGAGCTCTGCCATCCAAGGAACAAGCTCTCTTCCGCCAGGTAAGTTACTCTCTTTCCTCGCCTCGAATGAGAAGGTTATCAATTTTTTCCCTGCGTTACAGGTCCTGCAGCAGTACGAGACCAAACAATGGAAGAAGGGACTCAAAACTGCCGAGTCCATCCTCAAGACAAGGCCGGATCATGGAGGTATGGAGATGCGCATCGTTCGAAGATGCTCGCGATGCTGACTCGAGCGGCGTTTTCACGTTGTTTAGAGACCTTGGCTATGAAGGGACTTTTCCTGTTCTCCACGGACAAGAAGGAGGAGGGTTACGAGTTTATCAAGCGGGGAGTGCGTCAGGACATGGGCAGCCACATTGTCTGGCACGTTTACGGCCTCATGCACCGAGCCGACAAGAACTTTGAAGAGGCGCTCAAGTGCTACTCACAAGCAAACAAGATAGAAAAGGTACAGCGCTCAGCCCGGATCCGTTTCTGTCGCATGAGAGCTCATACGACACTTTTCATGGCGCCGCTTGCAGGACTCCTTAAACATCTTGGGCGACCTCGCCATTCTCACTATCCACCTCCGAAAATACCCAGAATATGTGGAAGCTCGTACTTCAATTCTTCGCGCCGCTCCTCGCCTTCGCCGGAATTGGATAGGTCTCGCCGTTGCCCAGCATCTCAACGGTCAGTTCGCTGAAGCGGACAGGACCATGACGAGCTACGAGGAGATGCTTCGCGAGGTACCCGACCGCGAGTACGAGCATTCCGAGGTCCTGCTGTACCATGCGTCGATTCTGGAGGAAGCAGGAGACTGGGAGAAGTGCTTGGAGTTCTTGGGAGAGCATGCTGGGCAGATTGTGGACAGGCAGGCGTACTCTGTACTTCGAGGTGCGTAATTTCGAAGCTGGGGGAAAGAGACTTGGAGCTAACGGAGAATTATGGATGTTTGTAGCGCACCTTCTGTTGAAGCTGGGACGCAAGGAGCCGGCGGAGTGGGCGTGGCAGACGCTCCTGGAGGAGAACCCTGATAACTACAACTACATCAAGGCTTTCGTTCAATCGAAGGATGCCGACGTTGGTACGCACCCCGCTTTTCACTACCGTGATGGAGCGCGCCTGACCGATTTGGATGGCCCTCTTCAGACTCGAAAACGTCAGAAGGACGAGCAGCGGCAGTGAAAGTTTTGGACAGTTTGGCCGACAAGTTTCCTCGATCATTAGCAGTCCGCCGGCTTGCACTCGACCTCGTATCTGGTCTGTACACTCATGAAAACCACGAAGCTGCGACCGCTCACGATATTCTATTCTCGTAGGTGACGAATTCCGAACCAAGGCAACAAAATACCTCACAGATGCTCTTTCCAAAGGTGTCCCTTCCATTTTCGCCGACATCAAAGCTCTTTACTCGGACTCTGCCAAGTGCGCGATCATTGGTGATCTTGTTGAAAATTACCGCAAGTCGCTCGAAGCCACCGAGACATTTGGTCTTCCCATCACCGCAGAGTCTTCTGAAGGTTCGCTCCTTTGAGTCTTTAAACGGCTGCATTTTTGCTGACCCCTTCCCTCAAGAATCCGTCGAGTCTTCTGCAGCCTACCTCTGGACCCTCTATTTCCTCGCTCAACATCACTCTGCTCTCTCCGCCCACGTCACCGCACTCGAACTCGTTGACCTCGCTATGGCTCACACTCCTTCCCTCCCCGAACTCTCAATGTTGAAGGCTCGCATTCTGAAACGCGCCGGCGATGTCGACGGTGCCCTGCAAGCCATGACGGAAGCTCGATTGCTGGACGGTCAAGATCGATTTTTGAACAGCAAGAGCGCAAAGTACTTGTTGCGGGCCGACAAAGTACCGGAAGCGGAGGGGATCGTTGGATTGTTCACGAAGGTACGTTCGCCGCTTCGGTTCGAGTCGTAGTGCTGACTAGATTCCGACTGAGTGCAGAAAGATGCGCCGAGTCCCCTTCAAGATTTGGTGGACATGCAATGCCTGTGGTTCTTGGAGGAGGAGGGTCTCTCTTACACTCGCCAGTCCCAGTTCGCCCTTGCGCTCAAGCGTTATCACACGATCTTCAATGTCCGACCGCTTAATATCGCCGAAACTATAATTTTACTGATCTATTATTCATTCCTTGTAGATTTTCACGGAGGTCGAGGAGGACCAATACGACTTCCACTCATACTGCCTTCGCAAGATGACCCTCCGTGCCTACGTCAAGTCCGTCCCCTCCTTCAGACTCCCGACCGATCATTTTCCTGACATAAAACCTCCAGCCTTCTTCGATACACCGACCAACTTCGAGCCCACCCACGATACATCGCCGCTGCCAAGGGCGCGATTAATGTGAGTCCTTGCTACCGCCACTATGGGGAAGGTGCTGATTTATCTAAAAATCGCCCCCAGATCTATCTTCGACTACACGATGACCCGTCTTCCGTCGCCCCTCCACCATTGACCAACGGTGCTCTGGAGGAGGCTGAACAGAAGAAGAAGCAGGAGAAGATCGAGGCAGCCAAGGCTAAAAAGGCGGCAGACGCCACCAAGGACAAGGGCAAGAAGCGTGAATCCCCTTGATTTTAAATTAGACTCTCACTTTGCTGACGAGTATTCGTGTAAGCAGCCGCCAACAAAAAGGCTGAGGAGGACGAGACCCCTGCTCCTATCATCGATGCGGACCCGAATGGAGACAAACTCCTCGCAACCACAAAACCTCTGGATGCCGCCCTCACCTTCCTTCGACCTCTCGAAAAGGCTGCCGGTGGATTCTTAGAAACATGGCTCCTTTCCTTCGAGGTTGCCATTCGACGAGGTCAGTTCTTCGTGCCATCCTTCCCCAGCAGCGCGTGTCTGATGAACGATTCGGAGCAGAAAAATACCTGCAAGCTCTCCGCGCACTTCGAACTGCCTACGCAATCGACCCCACTTCGGCCGCTCTACATCCTCTCATTGTTCGGTTCAGAATGGTCATATTTGGTTTACCCCCCGACGCTGTCTCACCGGCTGCCCGGAAGACAATCGATGCAGGCCTTCTAGAACTTATGGGGTCAAAAACGGTCGATGCATTCAACGCTGAGATCCTTCAGCGCGGTGGTTGCAACTACGTCGTTGCGGCAGCAAAGGGTACACTGGCAGCGAGTAGTGAGGCTACAAAGGAAGTCGAGGAGCTTCTGTTCCAGCTTGTGCGAGCAGAGGCGAAGCCAGATCTAGAGGTCCGTTCTGCCTTTTTAGGATTCAACAGCCGAAGGAACGCTGATTTATCTGCAAACCCGCAGGATACTGTTATGGCGCTTGAGCTATTACGATCGGTCTCGTCAGGACGAGTCGCCGAGTTCAAGAACGAGGCGGCGAAGAAGTTCACGCTGGCCAAGGTCTTCAAGTCGGAGAAGGAGCTCGAGGGGGCCGACGCACCGCGGCCAACGGGTAATGAAGGGAAAGAGGAGATAGAAGAAGTAGTGGCATAAGCCAGTCACTGTTAGATACTCGCAACAAGGAAACTACGACCTCTACAAACCGAGTCCCATTCCCAAAGTGAGCGTTAGAACTGACATCATAGTTTTCCGCGCAGTCACCCCATACTTCATCTCGTTTGTACCTCTTCAACGTACGACCACCCCCTTGGAACCGACCGGTGCACACTTTGTGGCCGCCTGGCCGCCTGGCCACCCCAAGCCATTAGGATTAACGGCAGGGATCAACGGCGCGTTCTTCATCTCAATTAACTCTTGACCTCATTTGTCAGACGGTTCGTGCTGTTTTTTTTTTTTGTTGAAGGCCGGAGTTTGGCATTTACAGGGTAAAAGAAGCACAAGGGTGAAAGATCCTAGTCTAGCTTCAATAGTGAGTGGACTTAGCTTCCCGCTTCTGTGAACGAAGCTAATCGTTCCAATTATATGAGGTTACGGTGACTCCTGGGCCTGATTCGGAACGTAGATGTGCCCTGGAAGCAACAAGCTTGTCAGTGAGCTTCGTGAATACTTCTGCATATTCAAAGGTGCTGATCAGATGTTTCGCAGTGAAAAGTGCGCTTTGTCACTTGGATTTTCCGCGGCTGGGACGGGTTCGAGCTTCGCACACTCCTCTTCATTACGCCAGTCAGAAAGGTCAGTCCCACTCCTCAGACCCCTCCGGACCGTGGATGTCTGATCCTTGGGTAAACTCGGGCCCACAACGTTCGCAAAACTTTAGGGCGAGTTCGGTGCTCGAGCTCCGAGACTGAGCCTCCACGACGCTCAACCGCGAGTCTCCTGCGCACCCTTCTTACGTCCCTCTTCCTCCTCTGCACCTTCTCCTGTCTCTTCCTTCGTAATCCTTCCCAACACTAAATGGGAGCTATTGATAAGTCTGTTGGGTAAGTCGATCGTGGAAGAATGACCGGGCCTGAGGGTGGCGCCCACTTCCAAAGCGCCACCACGCCCGAGCGCAACGAACTTCCTTGCGCCCTTGGACATGGAAGAGCTTAGGCTGACCGGAATTCTCCTCTTCAGTGCCTTGCTGGTCGGAACATGGGCAAACGGCTGTCTTTACGCCCTCGAAATTCTCCAAGTGTATCGATACTTCAAGGAGCACTCCAACGATGCTATCGCAGTAAAACTTTCGATTGTGCTCGCAACGACAGTGGATACCTTTGCCACCTTCGCATTTTATGCCACCGTTTATGAATACGCGATCACACACTGTAAGTCCTACTCAGCCCACCTAACATCGCAAATGTGAGCTAAATTACTGGTTTACAAGGGGGTGATGCTGCTTATTTGACTAGGCAGAACTTTGGTATTCCGGTAATTGATTGCTGGCTAAAGTCCCAGGGTGCCAGCTTGCTGATTCGTTGCGCTCGGGCGTGGTGGCGCTTAGGTCTACTGCATCGCGACAGGCATCACGGCAGGAATTGTCCAACTTTTCCTGATTGCGCGAGCAGGACGATTGTTAGCTGAATGCAACCAAATTATTTTCAACATCAGCTGACATCAAGGTGGTTTGTGCAGAATTAAAGCGATGTACCTACGCGGAGCCGTTATTGGCGTCCTCAGTGCACTCGCCTTGTCATCCGTGCGTCAGGCTTCTACCACCATCTGAGGAATTCCCTTAAATTAATACTTACTGACCTCCTCGCCCTCTCCAGAGTTCCTGCGCAATCTGGACTGGCGCAGCCGTCGCTCTTTTCCCTGCTTACAATACTCGCGCCAAACTCATCATCCCTGTCACGTCAGTTCCTTTCTGCTCGTGGCACATCGAGCTTTTGCTGATTTCGTTGGTCTCATCAGTGTCTGGCTATCAACGTCAGTGGGTGCAGATGTAGCCATCGCAGCCACATTGCTCTGGCAGTTGGTGGCTGTGCGAAAGGCTCACGCCGTTGCAAATGTCGACTCGTACGTGTGGTTGACTTCAGCCGAAAAACTTGAAGCTTACTATCATTTGAGATCAGGCGGCTATCAGGAGTACTTCAACGACTCATCTTCACTACCATTGAGACGGGCTCCGCCACCGCTTCGGTGGCGCTGGTGACGCTCGCTCTATATCTGGCCGACAGCGAGAGCAATGGTGCGCAAGATACATCACTGCCCATTAAAAAACTCATGTATTCGTTTACAGTTACCGTCGGGGTTGGATTCCTTCTTGGACGAATTGTCTGTTCACCTTTCTCTGCTTCGCCGCCGCTTCGCAACGATACTCATTCTTTCTTCGATAGTACACTCTCACTATGCTCTACAATCTCAACTCCCGTGGAACGACGCCGGGAATTCCCGGGGCATTCAGCAGCAGTGGTGAAGGTGTCAAGCGTTTCCGCTTCACCCCTGGACCAAAGAAGGGTAGGTCGCCGCTTGATGGTATTCAAGTCAACCATGTCGAGACAATACATGTCGAGGAACCGATACGTCTGGATGATTTCCTTGAGGTGAGCTGTACAATAATTCAGTACCGACCAATGTGGCTGACAGAGCTTCATCAGCCACAAACTCGGGGGAATCGCTCGAACGGAGGGCACACCAAAATTGATGTCAAGGATGAGTACACCGATATCGGGGCTTAGATTTCTTTTTAGAACCAATTGTATCTGTATCCCTACAGTTAGACACTCGTTCAAAAATACTAGAGAGGGGATTGATGTACGCCACCAGTCCGCGAAGTTCCAGTCGGTTCCATGGCAAAACTTGAATAATGAGCTCCAACTCTTCTTCCTTTTTTGAACGTTTGCTCTGCTTGAGAGAAGTACTATAAATTGTCAATTTGTTTTTTTGAGACGTAAATTTTCCAGAAGATTCCCTCCCTGCCGAAGCTTGCGACGCCACCCCTAATTCTGTGCGGAACGAGCCGGCAGACTTGGGCAAACGATTCGCGAGCATCGCGTTGTGCACATCACTCGTTGCTCGATACCTTTTTCTCTACCCCCACATATACCTTTTTCACCTAGCATAATGGCTCGTCAATCCCGTGGTCGCCCAGCTGCCCGTCCCGCCGCCAAGGCCCCTGCTGCTCAGCAGACCCGACCAGCTTCCACCCAGTTTGTCGCCGTTTTACGCCACTTAGACCTCTCACCCGGCTGATTCAACTCTTTGTAGGGCGGCACCCCCAGCACATGCTCCAGCACCTGGAGTTCCCGCTCAGATGGGCCAGAAGCAGCCCGGTATGATGGCTGGCGTACGTTTTGCTCCTCCACGGCGTCCCTCTCCGAGATGCCGAGTCAGGACGTTGGGCGCAACCGCAAGCTGACCTGATGTTTTTGGGATGTTGCAGATTGCCCAAACTGCCGCTGGAGTCGCTGCCGGTTCCGTAATGGGACACGGACTCAGCTCGATGCTTTTCGGAGGAGGAAGCAGTTCCGCTGCTGCTGAGGTACCCGCCGCGGCACCCCAGGCTCAATCCTTCGAGGAGCGCAGGATGGGAGGTGCTTGCGAGAACTCGGCGAAGGGTACGTGTGGTCTTCATATTCAAAGGAGCAGGAAGCAGGAAACAGCGCGCGCGGATGGGTGGCTGATGAAGCTTGTCTCTCTTCGTATTACAGACTTCACCCAGTGCCTTAGCGCTACTGGAAACGACATGTCTGCCTGCGACTTCTACCTCCAACAGGTAAGTCGCCTCGCTGGGATCAGCTGCCTAGGGCGGCGCTAAGATCGGCTACTCTCTTTACAGCTCAAGGCTTGTCAATCTGCCGCTGCCCAATACTAGAGCATGAGACATATCGGGTTCTATGGATTTCGCAGTTCTTGATGAAACGCAGTCGTTAATGCGCTTTCTGCTGTCTCGCGTTGGTTGAGAAGATGCCGATGAGCGTGGCGCGCATCGGAGCGGAAAGGTCCTCGGAGGGATGGAACCTTTAGTTGGAATCAGCAACCGCTACAGAAATAAAAACGGCCTGCGCGAAAGAGTACATTTGAGGGCCTCGTCGAGCGTCGAGCGTCGAGGCTCTATCGCGTCGACACCACTGGACGCGCGTTTGAGTCCCGCCAAATTGGAGAGGCGCTTCGGTTGAGGTGCGGGAGGCTCAACGTCTTTTTATCACTCCCCGCTTATTACGACAGCTTTTGCAAAAGCTAGCGGGCGTTGTTGGGGACGGCTGCAGCAATTCGAGCTGGCTGCAGCGCTTCAGTATATAAGCTCGGCTCCTTGCGCTTCCCTTGTTTCCTGCAAAACGGTACTATCTCGTTACAAGGTATTGTTTTGGGCTGCAGTCGACAAAAAAAAGGAAAAGAGAAAGCGAATAATCGTTCACTACCTCCGCCAAGTGTCGGTTACCAATTGTGGCCGGAGCGGTCTGTGGGGATCAACCGGGCCGTCTCTCGTTCTTTCCTTCCTCTCAACACCCCACCGCAAACACGTCAGAACATCATCAATAGGATGGACGCTCACCCAGTCACCGAGTTCATCTCTCCCTCGTGAGCTCCTCTCTCTCTGAAAATGTTGCCCTCATGAATTTCGAACTTGCAATACTGACCATTACTCCGCCAGCGCCTGGGCACTCGTCGAGTCCAAGTTTAGCCCCTTCGCCAAAGACACCCTCGCCAAACTCTGCAAGTTTGTCGAGGAGGATTGTCTTCCTGCTCAGTCCACCTTCCACGACCAAATTTCCACGGACCCGGCTCTCCGATGGAAGTCGTACCCGAAGATTATGGAGGAACTCAAGGCAAAGGCTCGCAGTCTCGGTCTATGGAACTTATTCTTGAGCAAGGAGCACTGTAGGTCGATGTTGGACTAAATTTGGACGTTCGGCTGACCACTTCCGGCAGACCCCGATGTCGGCGTGCCGCTGACGAACTTGGAATACGCGGTGATGGCTGAGGTGATGGGACGATGTAAGTAGAGCGTAGGGAGATGGTAAAGCACGCGATGGAACTGACTCCGGCTCCTTTGTCGCCACAGGCGTCAAGATCGCACCAGAGGCCTGCAACTGCTCCGCGCCCGACACGGGAAACATGGGTAGGCTCTACTTTTCCCATGCTTGGAATAAACCTGACTCTTAGAAACAGAGGTACTGGCGCGCTACGGAACCCAAAAGCAGAAGGACGAGTGGTTGAAGCCTTTGCTCGCCGGAAAGACGCGTTCGTCGTTCGCAATGACTGAGAAGGGAATTGCCTCTTCCGAGTAAGTCTTCCTCTTATAAATGTTGTTGCTGGTCTTTCCCTCACTGACTAGGATCTTTGATTCGGTAGCGCCACCAACATTCAGACTTCGATCCGCGTCGAGGGCAACGAGATCGTTGTCAACGGACACAAGTGGTGAGCGGCTTACTCTCCTTCTCATGTCCAGTCACTCATCTCCTCGATTCAACTCCCCAAGGTGGATTTCAGGAGCTGGTGATCCGAGAAATGCCATCCATTTGGTCATGGGCAAGTCGGACGTCTCGGCGACAAAGCACCAACAGCAGTCGATCGTCATCGTGCCGGCCAACGCCAAGGGAGTCAAGCTCGTCCGACCCATGCATGTCTTTGGTTACGACGACGCACCCGAAGGTCACTTTGAGGTTGTTTACGATAACGTTCGCATTCCTCTCGAAAACATCATCGGTGGATGGGGACGCGGCTTCGAAATTATCCAAGGTCGCCTCGGGCCGGGACGAATGTGAGTGAGATACCGGAAAATCTTCAAAGAAGTCTTTTCGTTGACGTGGGAATTCTTTGGCCAGTCACCACTGCATGCGCTCAATAGGAATCGCAAACCGGGCTCTCGAGCTCATGCTGCTCAGGGTCACCGATACTCGCAAGGTCATGTTCGGGAAGATGTTGTACGAGCACGGAACCGTCGTCGAGAAAATTGCCAAATCGAGGATGGAGATTGATCAGGCTCGGTTGATGGTTATGAGTGCGGCTCTGCAGGTAAAAACTTCCTATTTTTGTGAAGGCTGCGACCAACAATCAAACCCTATCCATTACAGATCGATCTTGTTCGAGCAAAGGGAGCCATGATGGAAATCGGTATGGCCAAGGCCATCGTACCCGCCATGGTGAACGAAGTTATTGATAGGGCGATGCAAGTTCATGGAGCGGAGTGAGTTATTTTCAGGCTCTAATTTTCGGCTGGGGTACACTAGCTTACCACTGACGCTTTCAGAGGAATTTCTCGTGAGCTCGCTTCGATCTTTCATCCTATCGTCCAATATTGATACCTCTCCACCTTGTCTCCACCCCCACTTTTCAGAGGACACCGACCTCGCTGCGTTGTGGTCCGGAGTGCGAACTTTGCGCTACGCCGACGTAAGTTGACTTTTTCCTCGAGCAATTGACCAACTTCGTTGACACCTTCCCCTCTTTAGGGTCCCGACGTGCGTTACTACACGAACCTCAGCTTCAAATCGCTACCACGTTACTAACTCGACATGTTTTTTACAGGAGGTACACATCTCACAGGTCGGTACGAAGGAGCTCAAGAAAGCACCTGCTCTTCACCTCGCACACAAGCGTTATCTCGAGCGCGAAGAGAAGGTCCGACTTGCAGCAGGGGTCAAGGATCATGTCTTTATCGGCAAATTGTAGTCAATTGTCTATATTCGATGTAAAAATGTTGCCCACACTAGGTCCTCTTCTGAACGGTGCTGCTTTACCCGCTGGAGTCTGGAGACTCGTAAAGGACAGTCAGCTCGGAACCTGTGCAGAGAAATCAATGGGCCAGTGCACGCTTGCTGCTCCTACTCAAGAGTGAGCAGGTTCACTCTGTCTGGAGTCTGAAAGCCGTCCACCACCCTAAGTTGGAGTCAAGTAATCAGATCTCGACTTCGGTGAATAAAAGTAAATGTTCGCAAAATCGTCTAGGGAAACGCAAGTAAAACTGGAAAGCACTACTAAACCTTGAAGAATATTTGGAACCGCAATCAAATTTCATGTCGAGCCAGAGTCGGTATGGATGTGCCGCGGGGTTCTAGTCCGACGGGGTGCTGCGCACGGGTTTGTATTCACATCTTTAATTACTGGCCAAGACAAGTTGCACTTTCCCATTGGTGTTCACTCGCCTCTTCAGAGCTTTCTCTGAACCGCCTGAGCAGCCCTTGCTCTGCTCACGACCTTCACACGGCATCTTTACCGCGCCACAAGCGGAGCCAACACTCCGTAGAAGGCGTCCGTCACAATGCGTATCACCTTGTTCATGCTGGCTTTGCCACTCAGCATCGCCGCACTGAACCAACACGAAGGGAGGGGAACTCACAAGATCCGTCGCTCTCAGTCCAGCAGTTCGAAAGCTGTTTCCTCGACCTCCCACCTTGCGAGCGCCTTCGCATCGACTAGCAAATCTAGCTCTCACGCCTCCTCATCCTCCTCATCCTCTCCGTCGACTTCCACTTCCACTCTCACCAAATCCAGCTCGGTCCGGTCCTCTTCCACCGCGACTCCAACTTCGTCTTCGGCCACAAGGGTCGTTGCCGCGGCGGCTGTCAGCGCCGTCAGCTCAAGTGCAAGTTGCGCCTCGAGCTACGCGGGCACGAGCATTATCTCTGGCACCGGGACTTTGCCCAAACCCACTTCCTTCGTGACAAAAGCTGCGAACAGTCCTCAGCTGACGCTCGATGGAAAGAATTTCACGATCGTGGGACCAAGTGCGGAATTGGTTCTCTTGGGAAAGACAAGGAGGAGTGAGCGCAACTGACGCGGTTCTCCGGGACAGATATTTATTGGATTTGTCAGGATGAGGTGCGTAATGATACTTCTTTTCCTTCCTGAAATGAACGACCGAAAGGTGCTGAGAAAGGGAGGGTGAAGTACTAATTACGTTGCGGTCGGTAGAACGTCCAACCCGTTGGTAACTTCACCTCCAAGACAGTCAGTACAGTTGATGTTACGTCTCAAGCAAAGTAACTGATTGGGGCATGCAATCAGCGAGTTCGCGAGGCTTTAGCAATCGCCGTCGCGATGGGAGCGAACACTGTAGGCGCTTCTCAATTAGTCGTCAAGGTCTCACTAAGCTTTCGCAACACCAGGTCCGTCTCCACACCTGCGGAATCAGCTTAGGGGAGACCTATTCTGTGGAACCGACTCTCAATCAATACAGCAACCAAGCAAACTGGGATATGTGGGTCCTTCTTGTCCTGAACTCTTTCAGTGGGCTTTGGACGCCATTGTTTATTATGCCAATACTCTATTCGCAGTCACGATTACGGTCAGTAATGCAAAGTTAGTAATGGTCGGGATTCCTACTGATATGATCAGTCGGGGCTCAGCTATCTATGCCGCCGGACAGTATGGCTTGCGAGTCATCCTTCCCTTGACCGACAACGTACGTCAACACGTTTTCTGCCCCATTTGTAACGAAAGCAACTGATGGGTTTCATTTTAATAGTATGACTAGTGAGTACGATCTCTGTGTCTCTCACACTTCTACGCACCTGCTGACGCCTAATGAAAGCTATCACGGTGGAAAATTTACGGGGGTGCGGTTCCGCGGACTGTCCACGGCAAACAACGCCGCTCTCTTCTATACCGACAGTAACTGCATCGCCGATTACAACACCTACGTGAAGGCTTTTGCTGGACGGAAAAATACTTACAATGGACTCCTCTATTCCAACGACCCGACAATCGCCGTCTGGGAAACGGGGAATGAACTGGGAGGTGCGTCAAATCAGATGATTGTTCACCGGCAAGTGAATGAACTGATGTCTCTCCGGAATGAAAAGGCTATATCGGAGCTGAGGGATACCCTCCAGTCAATTGGACAACTTCCGCCACTTCTCAGATCTTGGCCAGTGCTCCACATCAGCTCATCATGGATGGTACCAATGGTGAGCGAAGTTTCTTACGAGATTGCAGCCACTCGAGCTAAATAACTCTAGGTATCTATAATTACACAACAAAGGCAACGGCACCCGGTTTAGGTGTACAAGCCGCGCAATTGATGAGTGACCACGGGGTATTTTTTTTTTAACTTCGCCCTTTCGGAGAAGTGTATGCTCATCAAACGAGAACCGACAGTACCCTCGAAATATCGCACTCCTCAAAGCTGAGGTTCCGCTCACAAACCAGCACAACAAGGGATTCTTAATCGGGGAATACGACTGGACAGACAACTTTGGTGGTGACACTCTCGCGAATTACATCAGCTACATCGAGTCTACGGGCACATACCTTGGAGAGTGCGTCAAATATTTGATTCGCGTTGTAAAAAAAAACAGGGCACCCTAACATTTCGCCGTCTCTCAGCATGATTTGGAATGTGATGGCGCGTTTTACCCACAGCATCCACATATTCATGAAGACTAACATATTAGCTCATACAGGGACATGATGATCAGTGTTGCAACTATGTCACCCACGTACGTTTCGACTCGACGTTCGGATAGAGGTCTTGGCAGCTTACTCTATCCCTTATCCCGCGCTGCCCACACAGAACGACGGCTACTCAATGTATTACCCCAACGGGAACACACCAGCGCTTCAAGCCAATATTCTCCAAGTTGTTCAGCATTGGTAAGCTGCCTTTTTTCCTCCAAAAATTACCCTGGCAGAGAGCCGGCTAACCCTCAGTTGTAATTGCTCAGGTATCGGTAAATTAGGATTCTTCAGCGCTGATTTCGTTTTAATCTACTGAAACCACGCTCTCTTCGACTAGGCGAACAAATCGAGCTGTCCCGTCTGCTTTGGTCGGCGTCAAGTGCCCTCAACCTGTTTTCTGACGAGGCGAGATCTAGGACAATGACACTGTAGCCGTAGCAAGACGAACTTCGAGAATGTAACTTCTCACAGCACTTGATTATTCTCCTCCATAGATGCAAAATCTTGGGAATGGGCACCTTCAGATGGGTCAGGCGACCGAGAGGCCCACAGGCCGCGCTTCGTTGCAAGTACAATGTCAGAGCGCAGACTGTCGAGCCATCGACGGTGAAGCACCGCCGCACGTCCACATCGTGAATCAAAAGTGTGAAAATGATAACAACACAGGCAGGAAGCTTATCCACAAAAAGTCTAACCCCAACTCTTCGCCCAATCGATCCCTTGCTTCTTCACCACTTCTTTCTCTGCTGCCACCGCGAAAGGAACAATGGCAGGGGGAAGCGCCTTTTCCTTCACCATCATCCGCAGCCTATCATCCTCTTCAGCTCGTACAGCGCTGGCCATTTTCTCTGCCGCGATAGCTGCATTTTTCGCGCCGACGACTCCCTTCCGTCCGGCGAGGTATTCGTCGGCACCTTCCAAGTCCATGGCGTCGTCTTCTTCCTTCTCCCTCAAGTTCTTAAGACTCGAGCTAGAGCTCGAATGCCTCACGATCCCTTTTCTAGGACCAGAGACTGGTGGCGACGGTTGGGCATCGTCGTCCCATCTCACCGAGCGTGTTTTGCTTCTCGTACTCGCGTAGCTTGCGCCACTAGCCGCACTTGGTCTGCGACTCAGCGTACTTGTCGGTCTCCCATTGCTCGGTTTCAGTGACGAATTGGACGACGATAAGGGAATAGGTGGCGGAGGAGTCTCTTTCGTCCAGCTATCCCTCGGTCCCGTTCCAGGTCGATTCGAGCGCGCAGTCGGGAGAACGCCATTTCGAGACCTTGTTGAGAAAACTAAAGCTTCCGATTCGCCGACTTCCATCCCATTCTTGCGTGAAGGCTCGGGGGGACTAGATTTCCCGCCGTTGGGTTGGTGGAACCCACCCCAGGAATTGTTATGTTTTGGCCGGTTGAAGATCGTGTCGATGATGTCGAATGCGGAGCGGTCGGAGCCATTGGTGGTCACGGTTCCGCCGAGGAGAGTAGGGGATGGAGAGGAAGAGAAAGCCGAAGTTGTTGGCTGGGAATGGGATAGTCAGCGTTGGGGCTCGGTCTCAAGGAAACGAGAAAGTTGGAGAAAGAGCTTACGTGCCAACCTCGTGGCTTCTGAGGTCCACTGGCAAGAGAAGCAGAACGAGTGGAAGTCGAGTTGATGCTGATGGAGCTTGAGGAGTTGGTTCGAGTGATGTTCGCGCTGCCGTTTGCGGGAGTTTTCTTCGAGTTGACTGGTGCGCGGAAAAGGTTGATCATGTCAGGACCACGCGAAAAATTACATGAACCATGGGAGATCTTACCTGAAGCAGTGGAGCGGCTGAAAGTAGAGTTGGAGAGACTGGGGGAAGACGTTGAGCTGATTTGACCCGACTTGACGAGCTGTGGTCTGTCCCGGTGGGGTAGAAAATATGAGCTCCTTTGAAATGGTTCGCATCCCAGTAAAAGCAGCGTACGCAACGAAGTCACGTTCTCCACCAACCCACTCCATCTTAACCGTCACCCGAAGAGTCGCATTCGTCTTGCAGTCGCGCAGCAGGTACCTCCGGGAGGACGTGTCGACGTGGTGTCCGTTCCCCACAAATTGGCTCAGATCTAAGATGACCTCGCCAGTCTTTGCCTCCTCCTTCTTCCCTCCATCTCCTGGCACTTCCTGTCTGATCGCGAGTCGTAGTGGAGAGGGTTGTAGTTGATATCGCGAGGTGTTCGGCAGGTGCTTGACTGGAATCGCGACCGGACATTGAATTTCTCTGCGAAATACTGCCGTGTGGGAGCGAAGGGGGATAAAGGAAGTCGTTCCCTTGGGTTCCGCGCGGGCTGCGTGCGGGTGGGGTGCTTCTAGTGCCGTAACGGTCGCGCCTCGCCGTGGGATGTGTTCTGCGATATCATCTGACGAGCGGAACCCCCCGGGACTAACAGGCGTATCTGACGAGTTATTTCTCCTATCTGGAGACGCGCCAAAAGGCTGAGGGTTGGCGAAAGGGAAGGCGGATTGGTGGGGCGTGGGAGTTCGGTGTGGATTCGGAGTTCGAGGTTCGACTGGAGACATTGGCGGGGAGAGGGGTCGCCTGGGATAGTCTCCGGATGGCCTTGAAGACGCGGATGACTCGTCTGCTGAGTCTGTAAACTGATGTGGACTATCGCTTCTGCTTCCTCCAAGCCCCCTCCCGCCGTCATAAGTCGGATTCGCTCGCGTTGACGCAGATGCAGTGCGGAGGAGCCCCTTCGAGTCGTCAAACGGCGCGTCGAGGTGATCTACGTGGTGAGTGGTCGTCGGATGCTTGAAGGACCACTTTACGCGGAACTTTGCGTGCACGAGCGGGACTTGAGCGAGCTCTATGACCTCGACCTTTGCGATAAAGACTGAGCTTTTGACGACGCCGAGGCTGACCCCGAGGGTCGTCCCAAACCCCATCGTAGCCGACCTTTTAGTGTGCCTTCGATAATGATTAGTGTTGCTGAGCGTTGGAGTCGAAGGAGAGGAAAGAACGCCGAGGTGTATGTGGATGCCACTGGACTGACCCCTGAAGATCAGAAGATCCTCTCTATTGTTTCAACTCGTTCCTTCTGCTTCCGTGCAGCAGGCGGTCACCTTCGCCATTCAGCAAATAATTGAACCTAGGCTCAGGTAGACACACCCCATTGTAACCCCCATTGACCATGAACGGGATCAACTTGCGGCCGCGACCAGTCGACTCGTTCCGGGGTGGAAGTGTTGGCGCCGACGCTGTTACGGCGCATCTGCGAGTGAATGAAGGATGAAGGGAGGGAGGAAGGGCCAACGCGAAGCTGCCAGATAGTTCAGGGGTGAAGCAATGCACTCGTGCACCGCCACCAGATCAGCACTGTGGAGCTCCATGGAGTCTGAGCCCTTTCCCTTCGCCCGCTACGCCCAAAATGAGTTGGCAAGATTCGCTGTTGTCGCTACTCGGCAAGAAAAGGTCGCAACAAGCACCGCTGGCTAGCAATACTTCCACGGCATCCATCGCAGATTCCGGACCAACCGCAACCTTGGACGACCTCGGGCGACCGCTATCGCCATCCACTTTCAATCCTACCGGACTTGACTCAGGTGCAGTCGTAGCAAAGGTGAAGCGAGGGAGTCAAACTGTTGTTTTGCTGGACGGCGACGCCGACTTCGTGAGTCTGCAAGGTGCCAGTGGCGAAGGGTTCTTCTCCAGCCTGACGTTCCACTTGCGGCAGTTTCACTCGAGATATTTATCTCAAGGCTCCGCCGGAGGATACAAGGCTGCACTCGAGCTTCATCGACAAGTCTTGATAAGAACAAAGAAGCTGGAGCCACACGCCGACCCAACGAGCTCCGACATACTCGCATTGATTTTCTTGTGCGGCAGCGAGTGCACACCTTCAATTCAATATTAATCACCTGTTTGATCTTAGAAATGTTTCTGGCCTGGAGCATTACCTTCACGTACCCCTTCGACCGTTCGTGCAAGGTTTCAACTCGTCGCCATTCGCATTTTCGATGGTTGATACGGGAAGTCGATCTCAATCTGCCGACGAATCTCTCAAGAGTGAGCAGATATCTACTTACTTCAGCTTTGTCGCATGAAACCCACATTGATCACTCATAGACCATCTCTCGTTCCATATTCACACTTGCGACTTCCTGCTACTCGGCGGCACTCACGATGGCGGAGTAAGTCCCAACCCCTCACCTCGGAAAGCAGGTATTGAAACGTTCTCGTTTAAAATCATTTCAGTACGCTGCAGCCCCCCATCGCCTCGATCCCGACCTCGTTCGCCGCAAGATCGTTCTGCTTCGCACGACGCCCTTTTGTGCTCCTCGCCTTTGCGACATCGGACTTGAGGAAGCTCACTTCCCAGGCTTGTTCGATGGTAGAGATCCTCGTGGCAGCAAGGGAGGAAAATCCGGTGGGACACGGGAGCACTCCTCGGCCTCAGTCTCGAAAGCTGTCGACTTGAACGAACGAGAGTTGGGACATGGGAGCGACGCTTCGTCTTCTTCCGATTCGAGTGAGCTTGGCTATCTGTCTCACGCTGATTCAAACTGATCCTTTGTCGTCATGAAGCATCCCCTGTTCGCATGCCGCTTGACACGACGAAACGTCAAGGAACTAACGTGAATCTGAAGACCCTCCAAATACCTCAACAGAAGGCTTTCCAGCCGGATCTGCCACCATCTCCACCTCCCTTCTCGAACTGCTCAATCCCTTGTGCTCCTCATTCATCCACTTACTCCCTTCTCTCGAAATTTCGACCCCTGATTGAAATACTCCTCCAATTTCGAGACGAGGAAGATATGCGACCATTGCGCTCGAGTGTTGGCACTCTCTTGAGCCAGAAGTATCCAGGGCTTTATGGACCCTTCAAGATTTATGCGGCCGAGGCAGAAGCGGCTGGCGTCGTGAGACTCGGGAAGGCAGCAATTTTAGGCAGCGAATGGATAGAGCTTGCCGTACGTCACTTCTACAAGGCTTGCTTGAAAGGAAGGTGATTCTTGACTTGTTTAATTCGCGCAGATCCCAAGTTCGAATTTGCTCCCTCCGTTACCCGCTTCGAAACCCTCGACGCCTCACTACAGTGGACCCTCTCGTCTTCCCACTCGCTTCTGTCCTCCATCAGCACTGCCTACGCCTCCTACGAGTCCAGATTCCACCCAGGCCTTTCAACCGTCTTTGCCTCCCGCACTTCTAAACTCTCCTCCCGTAGTTCTTAACTGCGCAACCCAGTCTCCGCCACTTCCGCCGCCCTCACGACTTCCC
>JASZXU010000315.1:0-25731 GCA_035521515.1 Phenoliferia sp. Uapishka_3 | reverse complement strand
GAGGAGGTAGGGGGGGCGACGCGAGTGGGGAGAGGTTTACTTCTGGTGCGCTCGAACCACGAGTAGTGAGGCGTGGGCTGGGTACAAGGTGATTCGGCGGTGGTACATCGACACAACTACGTGCCCTGCTAGTAGCAGTGATTGCAGGAAGGGTAGTAAGGCCTGTGATCATTCGTTGGAGGCTACCGCCGTTGATGGTGATGTTTGATCGACGGTCGAGAGGTCCTCCCGATGAGCCACGAGTCGCGAGGTTCGGCCTCGATAATTCTGACACCTTGGCGGGAGTAGGCCGGTCCTGAGCCATGGGGGCCGTCGGCTGCCTCGGTATTTTCGTCGCAGACACGCGGCGAGCGAGTGGGCGATTGGAACGTGGGGTGTCGTCGTCTGAGTCAGAGTCGGTTGCTTCTGTCCACTCCGGATCGCTCCAGCCAGCTTGTACGAAGCCCGTAGGGTTCTCAGATGCGATGGAGAAGGACGAGTCGTTCTCATCTGGGCCGGCGGCGCGGCCAGCGTAGTGGAGCTTTGCCTCCTTCCTCCCCGAGTCGAACCACAGGCGCCAGCTAAGATTCTCTAGTCGCCTCCCATCTTGTAAGCTGTCCTTGCATTTGGTGAAAACTGTAAAAGGTTTGGCGAGGGGTGGCGGGAACGCAATGGAATGGGGCACGTGAAGAACGAAGTCAGCTGGTGCTCCGGACTGCCGCGGGTCTCGCTTCCGCCAAAGATCACGCCCAACCCTGTACGGTGGGGCAAGATCGCAAGGATGGGTGAGAAGCTCACCTCCCCAAAGGTCCGACAATGAGTTTGCATCGAGGTCGCCCAAGCTTGCAATCGAGTCCGGGGTGAGAGAAAGAACTGGCGTGTGTTCGAGCAGTCGCGAGCCGTGCATCGATCTCAGCAGCCACTACGGCTCAAGTTGCAGCGGGGGAACAAAACGAGTCGGATTCCTAACGAGTATGGAAGGAGAAGGCGGTTGTTAGCACACGCGCGTGGAATGGCGGGGAGGGCGTGGGGATTCTCGGCTTGTCATACCAGCGCGAGCTTTGAGTCGAACGACTCACCTCTTTGGTGATGCCAGAAAGTGCTGAGTGGACTGAAGTAAAATAGTCGCCAGTTGTGCAGGTCAGAACAGAGGACAAAGGAGTTCGGTCAGCAAGGGAAGGAGGGACGTGGGGGCGATGTATCGATCAGAAGAAGAGGCAAGCCCGGATTGAATAATGCGGATAATTTCCATCCTTCGCACATCCCTCCTTTCACGCTCCAACACGATCAGCCTCTCTTCTCTTTCTTCTATATTTTCTCTACAATCCTTACACCGCATTACGGACATTTGCACACTTCAAGGAAACAACTGATTCATTATGTAAATAGAGCGACGAATTTTCTACCCCGCAATTGTTGCGAAGCGATTGCTAGCTCGAGTCTGGTGCCCGAAGCAATCCGACTTACGACTCAAGGGAGAAAGTTTACCTCGGGAGACTTACCACTTGAATAGCCCGACTACCAGAATACTGTAAGCAAGCCGCCCAGTACCTTCCTTTACCGGTCTCGAACGCCCTTCAAGCTCACTTGACGGTCAACTCCTCCCTGTAATATAGTGGGCCAGCTGACCTCCATCTTCAACTTTCAGAAACTAGAAACCTCTCTGATGTTTCCGACATTGCCCGCCAATGCCGCTGGCGCGACGCCGTGGCCGGCCTCCTCCTAGGCGCCGAGCCGGCCAAAATGAACCACACACGTTTCGAAAGATGGACATTCTGGTTGTTGTGCTTGGGGGATTGGTTGAATCTGATTTTGCGCCTGTAGGAGAAGCAGAACTGCTGGTCACTGATAAGTTTGCACTGATAATTAAACACTAGGTCTCAAGAGGATTAACAGCTCCGGATGGTGTACAGTACAGGCGTACGTTGGTTAAGGTACAATTCAAGGTAGAACTTGCCGTGATCAGAACGTAGTCCTCACCGCGTGACCATCAAAGCCCAGCCAAGCCTCTCGCCTCTCCAGATGGGCTCCGAGCGTTCCCCGCGAGTTCGCCTCCAACTACAGTAGCCCCGCTCCCACCCTCGTTCGTGTTCGTCCGTTCCCAGCCGCACAGACTCACGTGATCCCTTTTAAGGTGCCCACCCTCCTCTTTCTTGAACCAGAGGCTCGACACGCCTCGAAACCGCGTCGCTGGCTCCCATTTGAAAGCCTCAAGTTCGGACGCTATGAACAACTGCTTCAAACAGTCTCCTGCGTAGCTTGACTGGTGGAGTTGAAGAAATGCTGAACGACGTGCCGGCGTCACTCGCAAAAGCCGATAAATTAGATGGTGATATGGCCACTCCGAAGCAGGAGTCGTTGTAGGACTGGTCCCATGTATAGGTAGGGGAAGGTGTAAGGAGATGTGCGTTGTCGGATAGCGTTTCAAATAGCGCTTGTGAAGGAGAAGATGGTCTCGAGGGGTTGAAATAGGAGGATGAAGGAAAAGAGGGAGGGGGCGGGGAAGAAGGCGGGAGGAGGTGGCCCAAATTCGGAATATCGATATCGTAAACATTTCCAGTAGGGCGTTTCCGCATGGTTGGCCGACGAATACGCACCGGAATATTCCAGGGTGCGATTGGCGAGCGAGGGGTGGTTGTCACAAACTCGGTCTCGGAGAGCGACAGTCTTGGAGAGGGTATCGAGCCTGCTGGTAGGGTTGGAGCGCGTTGCGACGGGTCTGAAAGAAAAAGGTCAAGCGTCGCAGATGTCGGAGTAGGAGGAGTGGGAGAAGGCGAGTGGAGAGCGAGGAATGGGGAAAGATTTCGACGAGCGACTGCTAGGATCCGGAGTGACAGCTCGTAACAGCGTCGGCGAGCCAGAGTCGACGCGGCCGTAGTGTTGCTCAGGGTCGGCTTTTTCATTGACATCCAAGGTGCATGTACGTCTTGTAGGTAAAGCCTGCAGATTGTCAGGTCAGACATCTACGGACAATGAGCGAAGGGAAATGCTCACAGCCAGTCGCCGTGGTCGGGACTCTGCGCAGTTGCGACCTCGCTGTGGGCACCATCTGCTTCTTGAGCCTCAACATAAAGGTTCTCCACCACGAGACCTCTTGGTACGAGAGGCCAGCCAAGGTCTATCGTGCGTTGCTTGAAAATCGGTTGGCATGACGTTAGAATGAAACCACGCAAGTGAATGCAGACACCTGCTCAACTGGTCGTCAGCCTGGATAAGGATGGGAAGCGGATCGAACGCACCACTTAGACGAACAAGATCACTGATACTGAGGAAATCGGCGGTGCCTCGGAGAATTTTTGATGGCAGAGCGAGTAAGTGAAGTCGCGTTCGATGAGGTGGAGTGGAGGCGTTAGTCGAGATCGGCGTGAAGCAAGGTAGACGAGACGCCGAGACTCGTGGGAAAAATTTGGGGAAGAAGTTGGGCCGTTCTAGCAGCCAGTCTTTCCCACGAGCAAACTTGATGAGGTTCTTCAACGATTTGGCTGGGTCGCCGTGATGTTGATGCCAAAGTTGTTCGTAGATGAAGTCCTCGGCGTCCTTGGCTGAGACGTGCACATATTGTCGCAGGTTCTTATTGTTTTGTTTCGTGTCCTGATCGTCTTCCTCTGACTCTTCGTCAACGACAGATTCGTCCAGAGAAACGCCATCAAGCAAGGCGTTTTCGTGCTTGGCGTCGAGGGTTTCGGTGTCCTCGAGCTTGACGTCTGGACCCATCATGACAAGCGGAAAGAAGAATGCTCCAATTGGAATCTCGAAGGTCTCGATGATGGTACCGGATGCTGTTCTCGCATGGATAGCGTCGTAGTGTGTGTAGGTGGGCTCGCGAATGTACGGCATCGACCCAGGAAGAGCCGGCAGAGGTTTCGCTGACGTCGTCAAGGGTGTTGGGATCGAGGACCAGGAAGAGCTCCAGGAAGATCGAGAAGACCCGATGAGGGAGGGTAGGACAAATGACGACGTGGATGAGGTACTGCCGGGCCGGGTGGGAGGTGGCGTCTTGGGAGTAATCGTCGGCGGACGGAAAATTGACTCGACAGAGAGTCGGTAGTCGACCTCGAGTACGCGTCCGTCGCTAAGGAGGTCCAACGAGCCAATGATCGCGCCCAGATTGTCTGAAACTCCATGCCCGACCTGCAGCTCCTTCGCGGCTAAGACGCAACCTGCGAAGATGCTAAGGCAGCACGTATGAGCTGAGAACCGCTGTTCCTGCGCAAAACGTCAGCGAACATGTACATCGTGATATGATACTTGAGTGTCACACCGTGAGATCTAGTCTGCCGGTCACCTCGTGCACTGTTCCATCCACATCCACGATGGCACGGCTGGCGAGATGTCGCCTTGCGCGTGCTGTGAGTGGATCCCTCCGTTGAGGGCGGAGCGAGACGAATGGTAGACGACAGATCGAGCAGGCTATCATGGTGTAGAGACGCGGGAGGAATTGTAAGAGAAGGGCAAGGCTGGGTTCAATGTCGGGTTGTCAAGACTGGCATCAGGTGATAACGGGTCCGAGTAGCGGGCAGCGTGACGACAGCCAAGTGCGCCCGAGGACCCGGTAGGACAACGAACACGGAAACATTTCCACCACACAGCGAGCGAGATGAGGCCAAGGGATATTACTGAAGGTATAATTCAAGTTGAGTAGATTGAAAGCTCGGACCAGGTCACCACAGACGCATCCTCCAACACCTTCGCTCTTTCTTTCCAAAGTCAGAGGGAGTTGCATTTCCTAATATAAATCATCGTCATGACGGGAAGACTTCTAATCGCCTGCCACATCCCGCAAGATCTCATCCCATTCGGTGCCGGCAAACCTGCGAGCGGACGACCAAAAACCCCTTCCAGCGTCGTCGGCAGCGGCTCGGGCTACGGCCCGCCACTCGCGCCAGAAGGAACCCCTCTCAGCCGACTAGTAGCTGCGAACCTCTGGACGAAGCCTGCAGAGCCGACACCAGCCGAGGCAGCGCAGGGATGGACCGGCACCACGGCCAAGACGGAGTACGACCTTGTGTGCCTTCCCCTCACCAACAGCAACTGGCAAGACCGGTGGGAGCGCATGTGTACCATTACTGCTAGCTCGACCGAGATTGATTTGAATGGGATGAGCACGGCCGCGAGCGCGAGAGACTTGGGCGAAGACCAGACGCGTCGCGAGGCGGAAGCATGGCGAGCTGGCGGTGGCTTTGGGCGCGGCGAAGTCAACGTGACACGAAGCGGTGAGCTCTGGAATAAACCTAGTTGGGGCCGTGGAATGTTGGCTAAGCCGTTGCGTGACTTTCAGAGGAGGCAGGGAGCCTATTGGCGATGGCGTCGGACTGGCTGGAGCTCGACAGTCCGGTTGAGGGCATCCGCTTTGACTCTGAGCTGGTACATAGAAAAATCTTCATAAGTTTGATCACTGCTGAAGGTTTTCTATCACGTAGGCGCTGCGACAAGAAATCACCTACGCGTCTTATCTTGCCCTAACGACAATCATCCTGCCGCCGCCGCGAAAGGAAAACCACGAGTACTTAACGGACTACGCCAGAGCCGTCAACAGTGCACTAGCCAGCAGCTGGCACATCAACGTAAAAGATTTCAGTTGCTTGCGCAATCCCTTGCTGACCTGTGCGCTACAGATCTCGATAAGGATTCCAGTGGCGTTACATCCAGCTTCGCAGGCTGGCTCGCGGCCAGGGACTCCTGCCCCCGGTGCAGCTGCCTACGACGCTGATCAGTGCGAAACCTGGGAGGCGTGGAACACCATCCGCTCGATTTGCAACTATTCCTCTCGACTCTCCCTGAGTCAGTCTCCTTATGTCTTTAACCGCCGCGAGTCTCTCACGCGGTTCCTTTGTCTTACAGCACTTGACTTGACGAACCAACTTCCCTCGTCAACGAGTCTTGGTCGGTGGTCTGCGGAACCGTTGGCGCATATCTTTCTTCCTTGCACGACTTTCATCCCGAACGCCAAAGGGTACCCTGTACTGTCGAAAAGCATGCAAGCTTTTCTCAAGAGCATCTTCAAAGTCAGTGCCTTTGGGGAAGGGAAGACATGGAGACGATACTAATTTTTCCATTGTTCACAGTTCAATCCGACCATCATCATCTCCGGCGCTCAACGAAGTCTTCACACCGCCGGAGGACAGCTCGCATACGCTCAATATATCCGATACCTCCACCGAAAATCAGCACCCTTGGATCCAGTCGAGCAATACGCGCAAGGCTATATGGACCACCTCCAAACTCCTCTTCAGCCACTCATGGACAATCTCGAAGGCGAGACGTACGAAGGCTTTGAGAAGGACCCGATCAAATATCGCCAATACGAGGAGGCTGTTTACCGTGCTCTGTGTGACCGATCCGACAAAAACCCTATGTGCGTGTTTCTAGACCGTTTGCTTTCGCCTGACAACTTATCGGAAAATGTTCGATAGAACGATCTTTGTTGTTGGCGCAGGTCGAGGACCGCTCGTTGCAGGCTGCTTGCGAGCTGCTGAGCGTTCAAATCGGACCGTGAGGCTGACTGCTGTGGAGAAGAACCCCAGCGCCTTCGTCGTGTAAGCTTAGCTCGCTGTCTGCCATCAAGGTGCTCAGCTGACACGAGAACTTGACAGGCTTCAGGAACGCGAGGCGCTCGAATGGGGAAACACAGTCAAGCTGGTATACTCAGATATGCGGTCCTTTAACCCTCCTGAGAAGGCTGATATCATCGTCAGCGAGCTCCTCGGCTCATTCGGAGACAATGAGCTGAGCCCCGAGTGTCTCGACGGCGTAATGCGATGTTTAAAACGTTCGTACCCGCCTCAAAGATGTGAAATTATGAGAGCTGAGACTTGAATTTGAACTGAATCGTAGCGAACGGGATCTCCATCCCATCTTCATACTCTTCCTACCTTGCGCCCATCTCTTCCTCGAAACTCTACGCCGAAGTGTCAGGTTCGAACGCTCCACCCGGAGCAGCACCAGATGGAAAACCTGCCGAGCAACCTTATGTCGTCATGTTCTCCGCTTTCCACACGCTCAGCGCGGCAGGAGGTCGACTTGGAGCGGAGAAGATTCAAGAGTGTTGGGGCTTCGATCACCCGAGACCGGACGTTTTGACCGATGCTACTGGTCAGCTTTTCGGACCCGGCAGAAAAAAAAAGAGAGTAATGCTGAAAGGGCCTTCTCCAGGTCTTCCGTTGACAAATCATCACAACGCCCGCTCGACACACCTCACTTTCCACATTCCTCGCGCTGGTGTCTGTCATGGCTTCGCCGGGTACTTTGAAGCTGTGCTGTACGGCGACGTTGGACTCTCAATTCACCCCGAAAGAATGGCTGGCGACATGTTGAGTTGGTTCCCAATTTTCTTTCCTCTGATCGTGAGTCGTGACTCTGTCTTTTTGGCTGTCGAGGAAAGAAATAAACCCAATGCTGAGTGCAACTTCTCTAGGACCCGCTTTATCTTCCTGCCCACTCTGAGCTGGATGTACAGATGTGGCGAATGACTGACGGCCAAAAACGCAAGGTCTGGTTCGAGTGGTGCGCATCGTCTTACCTCTCCGCCTCCTCCCTTGTCTTCGCGACCTCTCCTCAAACACCCAGTTCCGGTTCTTTCCCTCCACACATTCGAGGCCAAGCTTCAGCCGACACCCTTTCGCCTGGCGCTTCGGTTCCTTGGGACTCGCGTCGCGGACCTCGCGACAACATGGGCGGGAACTTCAGTCCTCTCGTGGACGCTTTCGCGTCTGCGCCGTCGCCGCGGTTAGGTCACGATCGCGATAGCTCGAGGATGCACGGGGTTGATGAAGAAGATGAAAGCGCGATGAAGGCAGCTGAGGCGAGGATATTGGTGGGATACACACAGCTGGTCAACCCTGGCGGTAGGACTTCGTGGCTGGGTCTTTAAATTAATTTGATCATTCTCTCCTTCACTTCTTCCCTCTCCCTTCCTCCCTTCCCTTCCCCTGGTCGGGGTCAAGAAATGTTCGTCCACTCTGTCGATGGTTTTGCGGCTGGGTTCATGCTGGGTTTGGCTGGGTCGAGTGACGCGTGACAAAGATATTCAGCGCTGTTCTGGCGCGGTCAAGCCTCGTCCCAGTTCCTTCCCTCTCTTTCTTCCTTCGACGTGCTTAACTTTGAGCAGCCTCGCGTTTCTACTTTACCCGGCACCGACATCCGTCTAAACGCAACTGGAGGCGCCAACCTTCAGGCCATTCCGGACCCCGCATCATGTCCACACCTTACCCGCCCTACAACCCAAATCAGAACGAGGGCCAGTATTCACAGCAGCAAGACTACAGTAATGGACAACAACCCCCGCAGCAATATGCCCAGCAGCAACAGTATGCCATGCCGCCTTCGAACCCATACGCTCAGCAACAAGTGCAGCCTAGTAGCAAGCCGGAGGGTCAGTACTACGGAGACAAGGTGCAGAAGTTAGATGAGATCAAGCCAAGGTTCGTTCTCTCCCTCGTTTCTACACAGCAGGTGCCAGATCCTGGGCTGACGGAAGTGTATTCAAGGTGGAACGACTTGATCTTCGCGATTCTTTTCCTCGCTCAACTTTTTGGTTTCATCGCGCTTTCTGTAATCGCTCTCAGAAATCTTTCGGCTTCAAACTCGAGTGGAGGCCTGGGAGATTCTGGAGGGACTGCAATCACTCTCAATTCGTGAGCCGGGTCCTTGTTCCTCTCGTTGCTTGAGCGGGGTCCCCCCATTCCATCCGAGGCTGACAATGGAGCTTCTTTATAGGTCGACGGCATATCTGTTGTCTTTCATTTGTGCGGCTGGACTTGTATTCTCGATACTTCTGTTGGCTCTCGTCAGGGCCTTCACCAAGATTATTCTTGAAGTCCGTTTGTTTGTTTACTTCTTGGGAGGGCGGTGTTCGGAAAATGCTGACCAGCCTTCTTTTATGTGATGTTGCAGATTACACTCCTACTGAGTGTAGTACTTTCTGTTGCCTATGCGGTCTACCTCTGGATAGAGAAGTTTTATTCCGGCGCGATCATTTTCACTCTGGTGAGGAAGTCCCTCTGCCCCCGGTAGACACGCTTGCTGACCTCCACTTTTGTTGGGTCGCAAAGTTCGCGGTTATTTCGGTAGTGGTAATCTCTTTTCGAAATTCTGCTTTCTCGTTCTCGGCTAATACAATTGGTGGCAGTCCTACTTCCCTATGCGACGTCGCATCCCCTTCTCCCGTCAAATCCTTCTCTTCGTCCTCCGCATCGCTAGTGCGCATTTCAAGTGTTCAATCTCGACTCATTTCAACTAACGCTCTGTTAATTCTCAGAGGCATACCCGTCCGTTTACATCATCGCCTTGACCGGCACGCTCGTACAAGCTCTCTACTCAGTTTACTGGAGTTTCGCGGCTGTGGCGATATACCAACGCTTCACGCCAAATGCGGATGGCAGTGGTTCGAGTTCAAGCAATAGTGCTGTTATAGGCCTCATGGTATTCGCCGTTTTTAGCTATTACTGGACCACCCGTGCGTCCACTTACGCATTTGACCTCAATGATGTGCTGACTTCGTTAGTTTATCGAAAGAGTTCATTCTGTTTGTCTTTCTCATCACTCGGTATAAGAGACTTAGCACTGACTCCTTTTTTCACGATCACAGCAACTACTTCCTCACCATCGAAGCCGGAATCTTCGGTACAGTCTACTTTTCCGGCTATGGAACGAAGGCAGTCGCGTTCGGTGCTTTCAAACGTGCATCGACATACTCGATGGGATCCATCGCTTTTGGCTCGCTCATTGTCGCTTTACTCGATCTGCTGAGGGCAGGACTGCAAGTTCTTCAGCAGTATGAGAGTGGGCAGGGCGACATGATTGGAGCCGGGATCGCCTGCTGTGCTCAGTGTTGCGTTGGATGCGTCGCAAGCTTGGCACAGTACTTTAATCGCTACGCTATGTAAGCCAATCCGGATTCTCTTTCTTCGTCTTCCACTTAAAGAACCTTCTCCGATGAAATAGGATCGAAATTGCTCTCTGTAAGATATTGTCCCGGCGCTTTCAGCCAGATTTACTGATCCCTGACCTTTTGCTTGTTCATTCGCAGACGGAAAACCGTACATCAAGGCGGCCAAGGACACGTGGCATCTATTCAGGGTAGGCTTTTTCATAATTTCAAGCTATCAACGATTGCTGACTACCAGTTGAATTTATCCCACGAACCCAGGACCGTGGCATTGATGCGCTTGTCAACGACCTTTTGATCAACAATATCTGGACATTCGGGTACGTTCAGTCTCACTCCATCGACGTAGAATTATGCTTCCGAAGAGCAGTTGGACTGATGGGTTGGAATTGCAGATCATACGCGGTCGGTGCGCTGTGCTCAGCCTTTGCATTCATTTATCTCAAGGTGGTGCATCCCTCGTACGTCGAAAACAACGGCAACATCAAGTCTGCAGTAATGGGTTATGCGTTTATGGTCGGCTTCACAATTTGCCACACTGTTTGTTATACTTTTGACGCTGCTCTGAATAGTTTAAACGGGCTCGCTGATACATTTCTTTTTTCCGCGCAGCTTGGATACGGTGCTCTCTCTTCGGGTAGGCCTTCGGCTTCTACTTTTTGCACGAAAGATACTCCCTTCTTACCTCCAATGTTTTAGGCGCAAGCACCATCTTTGTTGGACTCGCAGAAGACCCACAAGCCCTGGCGGAGCGAGACCCAGAACTCTTTGAGTGCATCAGACAGACATACCCAAAGGTTGTCATGGGAGTCTAGAGGCTCAACTTGGTGAAGATCAGAATATACCATAATTGTTTATTTGCAAGAACATTGGCACATCTTACAACAACAATCCCAGCATTGGAGACGTCGAGACTTCGTTCGCGAGAGCTCAGACCATTCCGTTCCAGGCCGACGGGGTCCTGAGTTTCGACCGAAGAGCCTCTGACTGCTTCTGATATGCACAGGTTCATAAAAGCCAGTGACAAACGCCTTCCGCTTCGCGACAAGCAACGCTCGAAATTCGATCCGTCCATCACCTTATATCCACTTTTGAGTCTTGGGGTCTCCAGGCTTCATTGAAATTGAGGAGCCGTAGTCAATATGCATAACCTCAATCCCTGTCTAGCACTTCAGCGTTTTGGGGAAAAGGAAAAATTATCCCCATAGCCCGGTCGCCGCCGCTGGCCCAAGCTGGCCCAACTGGCCGCTAACCGCTAAAGCCGCTCATCACTTCCCCTCCTTGCCCTTCTTCCACGGCCACTCAAACAACTCTCAAAGTGAGCAGACTTTTTTTCCTTCGCTTTGTACGTCTACTCCCGGTTTGAGACCCTGGACGGATCTTTCTTTGAGCCGCTCGCTCGACGGGCCGCTGGAAAAGCTATCACAGGAGACATGCAGCTGTGCAGCCCCACTCCGCATCTTCTCCTTTCTTTTAGCGGGTTTGCGAGGAGGATTGACGTGGATTGTGATGAGTTGCAAAGGGGCCGTCTTTGATGCATTCATCCGACCGCAGCCGGAGTCGTTGATGCCGTCATCGCACAAGGCGTTTCGCTGACCTTTTTAATCTAAACTCTCCTGCTCCGCTCTTTATCCCCAACCTTTCATCCTTTTTATTAGAGTCATGTCCAACAAGCACGTCGTCAACGAACCTCGCGAACTCGTCAACGAGGCCCTCCGTGGCCTGGCGCGATTGAACCCATCCATTCGCGTCGACGAAGCGAACCGAGTCGTCCTCCTTAAGGAGGTCCCCAAGGATCGAGTTGCGCTCGTAAGCCCCGCCTATTGTCCCTCTTTCACACACAGGACCTTATTCTCGTACCCCACTAGATCTCTGGAGGTGGAAGCGGACACGAGCCAGCACACGCCGGCTTTGTGTAAGATTGAGATGCCGTCTCGCCGTCCTTGGCGCTCGAGCTGACCTTCTTCCACGTGCCCATGTAGTGGATCCGGACTCCTTTCTGCCGCCATTTGCGGAAACGTCTTTGCCTCTCCCAATGTCGGTCAAATTCGCAAGGCCATCGACCTCGTTGGCAACGAGAAGGGTACTCTCGCCGTTGTCATGCGCTAGTACGTGTACCTACCTTTCGGTCATCGCTTTTGGAGTCTATGAGCCTTTCTTGCAGCTGGGATGGCGGCACACCTGGTCTTGAAGGACGAGCGAAGACTGACCCCACATGTACTTCCTCTCCAGTACCGGCGACGTTTTGCTGTTCGGTCTCGCCAAAGAGCAACATGCCGTCACACATCCAGACAAGCCTTTCCGCCTTACCGTTGTCGGAGACGACTGCGCCGTGCCGCGGAAGCAGGGTAGTCTCGTTGGACGCCGCGGTCTTGCCGGTACCGTGCTCGTTTACAAGATCGCGTCCGCTCTTGCCGAGGAGCGCGCCAGCATCGATGAATGCTACACAATGAGTGAATACGTCGCTACCCGTGTTGGTACCATCGGAGCCGGTTTGGATCACTGCCGTAAGTTGGAATTTCTTGGTGTGAGCGCTTCGTCGTTGTCTCGGAGCTAATGGATCCACCATTGCTGTTCAGACATCCCCGGAACTGGTCCCGGAGAAGCTCACCGTAAGATAGCACTCACAATTCCTGCCGTTTCTCGAGCTGACCCTTATTTGTGTGCTCAGTTGGAGCTGGAGAGGTCGAAATCGGCATGGGAATCCACAACGTCCGTTTGATCTCTTAATTTGAGCAAGAAGTCTTTACTCACGTTGTATGCATCGAACAGGAAGCCGGAATCGTGAAGGAGAAGCTCACCTCTTCGAAAGAGCTCATCAAGAAGATGCTCGCCTACGTTACCGACACCACCGACTCCGAGCGGGCGTTCCTGCCATTTAAGCACGACGGAAAGGACGAAGTCGCCCTCCTCGTGAACAACCTGTAAGCTCAAAGTTGTTTGCATCCGTTTTATAACCACTGATGTCAAGTCGTTTCAGCGGCGGAATGAGCGAGCTTGAGCTTTCATCTATAACGAACGACGCCGTTTCCACCCTCTCGGAAGGCAAAATTGCCGTTCGTCGTATCATGGTAGGATCAGTCATGGTGGGTAGCTCCGTTTCATCTCTCACGCAACCAATGACTGATTTTCAATCGCGATCGAAGACATCCCTCAACCTCCCTGGATTCTCCCTCACCCTTCTCCTCCTTCCCCGCTCTGGCGAGGAATTCGCCGCCACTCGCATTTTGGAACTTCTCGACGCCCCTGCTTCATCCCCTGGATGGCGCTTCATGGCCGCTGGGGAGCCCGGTGTCCCAGAAGCACCCGGAGCGTCTAAGGTCGAAGAGCCCCCAGTTATCAAGAGTGGCGGAGCTCCTGTTTCCCGTGAGTTTTCACCTAGCCTCAAATTGTTCGAGTGGGGTGACTGACAGCTTCTCGCAAAGACGTCGACTTTGCCTACTTCGAGAAGGCCCTTACTGCCGCTTGTGCCGATGTCATCAAGGCTGAGCCAGAGATCACTCGTTGTGACACCATTGCTGGCGATGGTGACTGTGGTTTGACACTGAAGGCTGGAGCTGAAGGTAGGTCTTTTTTGGGTCTCTAGCGTATTGCATGAAGTGCTGATGTACTCACTGCTTCCAGGTGTTCTCGGAGCCTTCAAGAGTGGCAAGGTGGACAAGGACGACGTCGTGACTGCTGTTTTGAACCTTGCTCAGTCCATCGAGAAGACTATGGACGGAACTTCGGGTGCCCTCGTGAGCAATTTTTTTCCCCATCCTTCGCAACAACGCTAACAATCAATCTTGCACGGTTTCAGTACTCGTGAGTCGCTACGCCTCCATACGAAAAGTTTTGGAGAGTAGACTAACTGACACTGCTCTGAACGCAGAATCTGGTCGAACGGACTCGCTGCCGGTCTTTCTCGCGCCGCCAAGAACCAAAACTCAAAGACGGCCACCGCGAGCGTCTGGGCTGAGGCTCTCTCCCACGCTTTGGAAACTCTCTTTACCTACACTGCGGCTCGCCGACCATCTCGTACCCTCATCGACCCTCTCCACGCCTTCACCGTTTCCTTTGCCGCCTCCAAGGGTGCCGACTTTGCCGCCGCTCTCAAGGAGGCACAAACCGCTACCGAGGAGGGTAAGAACCTAATTGCCAAGGCTGGAAGGGCTGCCTACGTCGGTCGGGAAGAGCTGCAAAAGGCGCAGGTTCCGTACGTGCTATTCTTTACCGACTGCTCGAGCAGTTCACTGACCACTTTGGTCTTCTATAGCGACCCCGGAGCGCTTGGTGTAGTGGTTCGTTGCCATCCTTAACTTTATTCTAGGGTGCATCTAACTAACTTTTATCTTGTCTGTTTTACAGGAGATTCTTCAGGGAATCCAGTCGACCCTTTGAGGTGGCTGAGCTTTTGGTGACACCCGGTTGTTGATGTGAATGCCTGAATGAAAGAATGAAAGAATGAATACGTTTCAGTACAGAATTAAAAAGACTCGTTGAGGGCAGACAAGTGACAGACGATTTCGAAGCACGAGAAACAGCGCAAAAGGTCAAGCTCAAATCATCAATAGGGAGGGTCGCCAAGCTCGTAGTATACTTTCATCATAAGGTCACCCGCATCGAATGACATGAGGTCTTGAATAGTTGCCATCGGGTTGTTGAGAAAGCAACCTCAAGTCACTAGTGGACTTTCAGAGTTGTTCTTCATTTTGAGCTCTGCATCTTGAATAGTTTTCGAAATTATTTCACACGAAGTTTTCCCGGGCCGCCTGCCGGGTATCCGGTGGAGCGTCGAAGCCGCCCGCTAACCGAGGTGATGCTTTCTTCGTCTTCCCAACCACCAACAGACTTAAACACTCTTCATCCACCCCCGAATCACTATGGAGAACTATGCCGCTGTCCTTCACGGAGCGAAAGACCTCCGTCTCGTGAGCTCTCCCACGACAGCGATGTCAAGCCTCGACGTCGGCCCGCTAATCACAGTTATTGCCACAGACCAAACGAACGATCGCACTTCCAGCAGCTGGAGAGGCGCAGATTGCCATCAAGGCTACTGGGCTCTGCGGATCCGACCGTGAGTCCAGCCGTCAGGAGCTCCCCCACGAGCGTGGGGAGTGGGGGCATCGCGAAGGAGCGGGAGCTGACGCACAATATCTTAACACAGTGCATTACTACATCCATGGACGGAATGGAGAATACGTACTTCGCGACCCCATGGCACTAGGTCACGAGTCTGCGGGTATCGTTGTGAGTAGCGTCGCGTTTGACGTCTTTCCCGCTCGCATCCTGATCCTCCTTTTTGTGTCCAGACTGCCATCGGATCAGGAGTTTCTGAACTCAAGGTTGGAGACCGAGTTGCTGTTGAGGCAGGCATTTACTGTCGCGAGTGTCGCCTCTGCAAGCTCGGGAGGTATAATCTTTGCACAAAAAGTAAGATCTTTGAGATACCCCAACAATCAAGTACATCTTCTAATGCTTCCTCAATTAGTGCGATTTGCTTCCTCGGCAAAAGTCTACCCCCATCAGGACGGGACGCTCCAATCGCTCATCAACCACCCGGTCCCTTTCCTCCACAAAATCCCCGATTCCTGCACATATGAGCAGGCCTCACTCGTCGAGCCATTGTCTGTGGTCATGAACGCATCAAGGCGTGCTGGAATACGTGCTGGCCACCGTGTCCTCGTACTCGGAGCTGGAGCTGTCGGACTTCTTGCGTGCTCAGTGGCGTCGGCACACGGCGCGACCAATGTGGTTATTGTTGACATGTGGGTTCCCTCCGACAGCAAATCGATCTAAATCGACACAAACTGACTTTTTTTTTCTGCAGTGTCGAGGATCGCGTCAACTTTGCTACCAGGGAAGGCTTTGCACACGCTGGCCACATTCTCGCAAGGAGTCCAAGACCAGAAACACCTGCAGCTGGTCTCGAGGCCGCCAAAGCCACTGCAGACCTTATTCTAGCAAAGTACGGCCAAGATGATGGATTCGACATTGTTTTGGAATGCACTGGAGTGGAGAGCTGCATGCAAGCCGCGATTCACGTAAGTCACAACCGATCCCATCTCACCCCACTCCCACTTAGCTTTCTCACTCTTTGTATAGACTGCTCGTCCAGGTGGGAAGGTAGTTTACATCGGCATGGGTACACCAAACGCGACACTGTGAGTGCGCTTTGTCATTTTTAGCTGACGACTCTAATCGGCCTGTACTCCAGTCCAATATCTGCCGCCGCTTTCCGCGAGGTAGATGTCATGGGTGTTTTCCGTTACGCGTAAGGATGCTCCCTCCAATACTTCTAATTATCTCCTAACGCCGATGTATCGCTAGAAACACCTACCCAGACGCTCTCGCGCTTTTCGGCGCCGGGAAGCTGCCTAACGCTGAGAAACTCGTCACGCACCACTTCACCCTCGCCAACGTCAACGAGGCTTTTGATACTCTTCTTGCTGGAAAAGATCCACAAGGAAACATGGTCATGGTACATTCCTCCTCCCTGGCGTTCATCTTTATTCGCTGCTGACAAGTTTGCTCAATAGAAACTAATGGTAACCGATTTCTGAGGGAGTTGCAAGTGTATGGATAATAGCCAATCATTGAGTAATAGACAATTCGAATCTTAAAAGGTGATGCAGGGGCGTAGCTGCATTCGGATCGTTGCATGGAGTCGGACGCCTTGCAACCCTTGCGGAAAGCGACGAGGTTAAGCGGTATATGTTGCGTATGAGCACAATGCCTCACTAATCCTTCGTTGTCCCTGAGTCTTTATTGCATCGCTTGCCAATGGGTCGAGCGAAAGCAGAGTCCTTCAGCTCTCCGCACCCTCTATCTCGTCGCAGACGCTAAGAAGCAGACCAACGCCGCTTGACTGGCGTGCATCAAAGATAAAAAGTCCCTACACTTAGTCTTCGATGCGCGAAGCATGATCGTGCGGAGGTCTTCGGCGTGGCGACGTCGAAAGTTGAGAGTGGTGCCGCTACGAGGTGGGGTCCGAAGGCAGAAGGTCTCGACGGATGCAGCGAATTGGTGACCTTACAAGCCGGGCGCACCGGGGGTTAGCGTTGACGCAATGCCATTGTATCAAATTCGCTCACCTCCACAAAAACAGAGCTCTCAGACCAGCCTGCCAGTCCGCCTGCACCATAAGCCCCGCCGTCATCCAACGCCTCCGCATCGGTCTCAATACCTGACAACGCGAGGAATCTTGTTCCCACGCCATTCATGAATGCATCTACTCGATGTGAGAGGGTGATTGGCTCGTAGAGCACGTTTGCGGAATGTTCTTGCAGGTGGAAAGGTGCCGGCGAGGCCCGAGTGGCGTTGACCCTCGGTATAGCGATGAGCTCGTCGTGTGGGAGTGGCGTGAGATGTGGCGGGTCGACAAGTAAGAGGATCGTAAGAGCGATTAGGAAGGAGAGGCGAGTACCGGGAGGATTCGAGATGCGCTCATAGCGCAGGAGAAGAACGGGAGCCGTGATACTATCTGCCAGAGATGTACTGGCAGAGGAGTAGGAAGGCGGAGAGAAAGAGATGGCGTGGTAGTTGGGACAGGGAAGGAGAAGGTGTCGAAGAAGTCCGAGTCGGAACTCGCTGTAGCAAGCACAAGTCGAAGGCGAAGGCAAATAGAGCACCAATTTTGGAAGAGATCACACGATTATTTACAAGGAGAAGAAAAGTAACGGTAAAGCCCTTCCAGCCATACTCTGGTCCCCATCGTCCATCGCCCAATATCGTTGTCAGACGAGGTAGGATCGTAGAAAAGTGTATACGATCCTCCTTTAGGCTCCAAATATTGCCATGTCAAACTGAAATACCAGTCTCCGCAAGAGTTCCATCTCATTCGTGCGACCGTTCCTAGTTTGACTTCCCGGCCTCCGAGCTCCTGCAATACCAGTGAAGCGCCTACTGGTTCCAGCCACAGCTTCACTCCGCTGTCTGGAATGTTTGGCAGTCCGAGGAGATCTGCTCGTTCGAAGAGCACACCGATGAAGAATTCTTTTTGCCGTGAACTTCCTCCAATGTCGTAATCCTTTAGCCTCTTCGACAACGACTGGAGTAGAGTGATCAAACGTTCGTCAGCCAATTCATTCGAAGCGGGGGAGGCAGGATGAGGAGGAGATCCGAGAAAGGAACAGGATGTCCTTACCTTATTACTTGGCATTTGTAAACCCTCTTCCCCAACCAGATCATGCTGACGCGTCCCAATCCGCACGAGTTTATTCGCTGTCATCCGTTCCGAGCCCATCTGGGTGTGTGTGAAGGAACTTCCGTCTCCTTTCCATGTCGCGGCGGCAACATTAGCAGCGTGGTATGCCAGCGGATTCGTCCTTGTACTCCCGTCGACGAGGTCGTTCTTGTAGAACGGTTCAGCTTGCGACGCCATCCTCGTTCCGCTCAGCATAGCCGCCTCGATTGCATATGCCCATTGCCTTTCTTCTTTCGAGCTTTCCGCTACGGCAGTTGACAGTTTTGCTAGGTGGAGATAGGATGCGGTCGGATACGACTGTTCGGCGCTTGCTAAGTCGTTCATGGCTGCGATATCTGGTGTGATTTCGGGGTTTCCGTGTATCAGAGAGTTGACGAGTGACTGCCACTGAGAGGGGAGCTATAGCACTAAAACTGTTCAGCCTCTGACATTCTAGCGCGACGTTTAAGCAACAGCCACTTGCCTCGTTGTGGTCGTCTTCTCGCACTCTCCCGCAGGAAGCGGAACCTAAATACAGCACGCCAGTGTTTGATGTAAGGCGGTTTCCTCCGTTTTGGTTAGAGGGTGAGCCGAATCCAAAGTAAGTGCAGATTTCGGATTTGAGACAAAGCTGAAGGTCGAGCAGCTAACCGACAGTTGGGTCAGTGGCAGAAGACGAGACGCTGTCGAAGGTGGGTAGGGTGGGTTGTTGAGCTCACTTGATGCACCGTCAACCTCTCCCCTTCGACGATGACCAAGACAGCTTCCCGGGAGGCCGGATATGTTTCGCCCATCATTAACTCCGCGAAGAGAGCTGAATCGGACCGCAAGAGACGTGAGAGGCGGTCTTGCGGTGCCAAATGACCGGGATGGTGACGGCGGAAGAAGGCATCGTCTTTATAGCGCATCGTTTTGGCTGCAGCTTTCCTGCAGAATACTCGGAACTTTTGGTTGATGTCGCTTGCCAGCATGTTCGAGTATGAGTTGTCGAGAAGCGATACGCAGGCCTTCAGTTCGGCAGCTGGCGGGTTCGTCAGTTGCCAGGCCTGTATGCAGCGTCTCATCAGGGAAGGACTGACGAAGCTTTTCGTAAGATGGATAAAGGTCTCTAAATGTTTGAGGTGCTTTGGTCATCTTGGTTGGACGCACAGCGTATTGACCGTCCAGGTCATTCGGCCTACTTCGTTTCCCGTTGTCCCTTGGCATTGCGCCCTTCCGCGATGTTGGCTCTAGGTATGCGATATTGTTGTAGACGAGTGGAGTTTGAAAGGTTTGGTGTACGTCACGGGCTCGCAGCAGGTACAATTGCCCTTAACTGCTGCACAGCATTCGAGCGCTGGACAGCAGGGCTTGAAATTGATTAATTAAAAGTAATCAAGTGCTGTCCTTTCTTAAGCCTTGGTTGCAGTTGCAACTTTCTCCGTTAAAGCTTCTCGTATCACCTCTCGTTTGCTAGAGTTCTACGATTGCCGTCAATCGGTGTCTTGTCCTGCTCATATTGATCCTTTACTTTGGTGGACTTTCCCGTCGAGAAGCACCAGTCGCGAAAGAATCAGGAAAATACCGTACATTGTGAATAAACAATAGATGATTTTCATTTGACGAGGTTGTTCTACTTTGATGTTATCTCGATGACTCTTCCGCCTCTTGCACCTCCTTCAATACCTCTAGGAAGTGATCGTGCTGTCGATGCGACATCAAGAGAATGTCATCCGACGTCCTGTCTACGTCCCAGCTTCCCCCGCTAGGCCAGAATTGATAAAACCTCGTTTTTTCAGTTCTAGCCACCGGTCCAAGCCTTTTGTTGTGAGATTGAACTGCCGCGCGTTTCGGTTCCGCTTGGTTGTATCTCGGTCCGGGAATTTCGTCGACCTCGGCTTTTGATGGGTGGTTATCAGCCCTTTCAATGACTTCTGCCAAGAACTGTTGTCCTTCAGTTGGGAGGACAACGAGTCCTTCAGTTGGGAGGACAACGAAGCTGCGGACTCCCACTTGAGTTCGGACTCAAGCATCTTTGCCGGATCACTGGAACTCAACTGGTGTCAAGGAGGTGTATCATATTCTTGGCCAAGGAGAACTCGCTCACAATACGTTGTATATTTCCCCGGCCGTCACAGCCTGATCTCTTCTTCTTGGGTTATCCGACCAAAATTTCTCGAGTCCGACGCATAAAGTATAGAAAAACTACAGCGCAATGCCGGCGTGAGATCAAATTGGTAACAGAAAGAAGTATGAAACACGTACTAACTGCTCGACATCCTGATTGAAATAACAACTCATGTCTACACTTCCACCTGGTGGTAGCGCCTCAAACGCGGAGGCGTCGTCATCGCTGTCATTTCGATCTTCCACTTCAACGTGGTCGCCATTGACTTCTGCGCGTACGCTGCCTCCTCCCGGCGACGAACTGACGCGAGTCGCTCTGCCCTTGCCCTTGCCGTTATCCGAGTGCCTCAAAATTCCGTCTGTCGGTCCGTAATGGCCACCGAGCCCAGGCTGGAACTTCGACCCTCCTGGTTCCGGTCTGTCGTCAATGTCTTGCCTTCGGTGGGGGTTGCCGTTGAGAGGAAGTGGGAAAGAAGGTGGTTTTGTGGCTATGCGGCGTTTCGTTTTGCGTCGCGTCGACTCGAGGCTGCTGACATCTGAAGCTGAACCCGAATCTGAATCTGCGACAGACTTTCGCTTCGGTCTTGAGGGCAGTGGCTTGTCAAGGCTGGAGCTGCTTGCGTTCAGGCGCGCTGGTCCTACAGACGTTGCTGAAGCTAGCCGAGCCTGTTTGAGAGGAATCGGGCAGAATCCACTGTCGGTGTCGAGGTGTGCGTCGGTTCGATTGATGTCATCTTCATGAATTCTTTTAAGCCCGTAATGCTTCGTTTCGTTGTAGTCTGAGAGGGCGACATGGCCGTCCTCACTCCTCTGGGGTCCCTTTCTGACGACCGCGCGCAGACTGAGAGGGACGAAGGGTTGGCGATGTTGTTGCTGACTCTTCTCCTCACTGAACAGGTCTGTTCCTCGTATACCGGTCTGGGTATTGTCGAACACCCGAGCGCGCGCCATTGCGATGCTTCGAGCGTCTGTGGCGGAACTGCTTGTTACAGCCCTGTTTGCAGTGGAGGTCCAACCCGCGGGGGTCGCCTTGTCAGACCTTGGTTGCCCTCTGAGAAGACGACTGGACGAGGATGCTGACTTTCCATTGGTGACGGACGGTTTAGATTGGCTCCCAGCATGAATGTCGCGGGGGGAAGTCTGTCGTTCTCTGGAGGGGTCGGGCGAGTCTGTGTGAGATTGTGGTCGAGAGAGAGTTTGGGTAGTCTCGTGGGTTCGGGTGATGAGATTCGTATGCGAAGGTTGGGAGGTAAGATGATGATGCTCTGGAGACGGTGACTCTCTCTCTTCGCCTTTCGCCTTTATCGCTCCTCTGATCTGAGGCCCCAATCCCAAGCCATCTTGTGCTGTTTGATTGACGCCGCCAATCACTGCAGACGCCAGGCCGCTAGGTGTCTGCCCTGCGCCGTTTTCGCCTTGGGCGAATAGGAGGGGGTTGGCGGCGGAATGTTCCAAATTGGATTGATAACTTGTCTCGACTCTGGTGTCGGTCGATTCCGCTTCGTCTTGCACCCTCATATCACTCTCTGACCCTCGTGTCACCCCGTCCTCATCACCTATTTGGTTCACGGGATCCATCATCGGCACTCTCTCCTGCTCGGGAATGTAGCCAGGAATCATCTTCGCAGCATCTTCGCATACGGCCACGAGTTCGTCCTTGTCTTCCGGAGTCCACTCGGGTAGAAGCCTCCAGCTTGCCTGAGATCGAGCCATGACGATGACCGCAGCCGTCACGATACCCACCATGACCCCTTCGTCGATTCCATCCCCACCCGAATGTCGGTTCGTGATGGAGGCGAGGGTTTGGACTACTGTTGCAATAGATTGCACGCTCGAATCGAGCAATGAACTGCTACGCGCAGGGCAGTCGCGTTGGGCTGTTTCCCTCGGGAGATTTGAGGCAGAAGAGGGCTCGCTTTGCGTTGTGAGTTCGTCACTACTCGATTTGAGAGAGGACTCGGGAGAGAAGTTGGGGTCGGTCGAAGAGGGAAGAGCAGATGATAATATAGGGAAGGAAGGTACGGTGCCAGTCCTGGGGAGGCCTGGGGAGGTCGACGCCGTGAATGGGAGATATGAGGTAGCAGAGGGCTCGCTTTGCGTTGTGAGGTCATCACTACTCGATTTGAGAGAGGGACCGGGAGAAAAGTTGGGGTCGGTCGAAGAGGGAAGAGCAGATGATGATATAGGGAAGGAAGGTACGGTGCCAGTCCTGGGGAGGCCTAGGGAGGTCGACATCGTGAATGGGGCTATCGCTTTGCTGCTTGAGGCCTCTTCGCCGGAAGTTGCCTGTACGACAGCTTCATTGGTTGGTGGATCTGGTATTGCTGTTGATGCGGGTGGAAGAGTTGATTGGGATGGTAGAGAAACTACGAGGGTTGAGGATTGGATCCGAGTCAGCTCGAGTCTATGTCTTTGGACGAGAGGGTCTCACAGGGTGGTTCTGGAGCCGGTATAGGAATCTTCCGTCTAGGTGTGAGTCTGGACTCCTTCCTGTTAAAAGCACAAGCTCCTCCTCCTGTCGCGTCGAGCCTGATACATACGAACCTCGCTTCGCAGTGGCTCGTGGCTGAGACGATTGGTAGATTATGGTCAAGTAGGTGTCAGGTTAGAGGTTGTGGAGTCACGCACCTGGGATCTTGCGGCAGATGCTGACTTTCCCGTTGGTCTGGGGAGCGCAGTTGCACCGCGCGACAAACCCGTCGTCCGTCGCGTTGTTGAGCAAGTACAGTCGCTGCATTGTTTGAAATGAGACGTCGGACGCCATCTTCCTTGTTTGTGGTGTGCTGTTCCAAAGCTGTCAAAGTATCAATCACGGAGCCACCGAGTGGCGAACTCCGAAGACCCGCCGGATCGGATCCGGCGAGCAAGTTGCTGGATCTTGACAGGCAGCAGTTGTTGTCTTGCTTCGTTTCGCCACGGATACCTCACTTAGGGCTAGCATACCGCAAACGCCCGTGTTTCAGCAAAGCTCAGACTCTCTCGGCTTTGGCTTGTTTCTGCGTCCTAAGTGAGCAGAAAGAGGACGTTCTCGCATCCATCGCTTCTTCTTCTTCGAGGGAAGGAAGCTTCGGCGTCCATTCATGGACAAAGGTTAGTCTAACATTGTATCTGCTTTCCTTATTTAGATGTTGAGGATCTCGAGCAGGGGTTGACTCGGTGCGTCCCCTCCGGAGGTTAGCTTCACTTGTTCAGGCTGAATTGCCTTCGCGTCCAGGCCACAGGGCTTTACGGATTAGATAACAAGACTTGTCAGTTTACCGCTCATCTCTGAGCAGTACAGCTTCTTGTTCACCTCCGCGTTCTGGGTCTTGTGCAGTATACAAAGCTTTGGAGGAGCTTTGGAGGAGCTGGACGTCGCCAACTCGCCCGGACGAATTCTTCGACTGATAGCGGCTCTACCTGTGTTTGGTCATATCATCATCAACGAAGAAGATTCGACCGTGAGTGGCAATATCTTCTTCTAGGGTGTCAGAGTAATCCCATTCTGATGCGCTGTGTGGCGCCCGATCGTGCAGTTTTTGCACAAGTCGAGAAAGGTTTGTTCGGCAATCCTTCAAGCTGATTGAAAGGGAGGGCTGACGGTATTAGATTTTCAGACCGTGCGTTATGCTCGTCCCGCCGTTTCTTCCCTCGAAGGCAAGGTGTGTCTGGCTCAAGGTCATCGGCTTATTACTGGCGCAAATGAATCTCTCTCCCCCTCGGCGAGGTCGATATGATCATACAGCTTGTGTTGGAAGGTCTCCTGGTTGATAAGGACAATCCTCGTGTCGCTCTGGTGGTGCGTATGGACTCTAGTAAGTTACCTGGAGGCATGGGTTGATTGGTCTGCGCATTCAGGCTCAGGCCGATTTGATTTTCCGGCCCCTTCCAACGATTATAAAGGTCCGGCACTGTGCTCAGATGATCAGATGAAGTGAAATCGCTGATGATGAACTACTCGCAGGATCTAGCTGATGTTGCCCTTGGGCTATCTGCACCCTGTTTCGTGTCGTTAATTGGACTGCGTGTCACATTAACGAGACCAGAGTGAGTTTTAATATTGACTCGTATGTGATTGGCATCAGGTTACGATCCGTCAACGCGGGTTCGTGGGAAGATTCACCCCTTGTCCTGTTAACTCAGATCGACAGGAGTAACAATATCATTATTGAGGTATGATCCCTGCTGCGACTGAGGTTTGCATTACACATTGCTAAACTTGTGCCGTTTGCGCTTTTCTCGCACACAGGCGTTGTGGAAACGTAACGCCAGATCATTGGCAGACGTTGTGGCCTTCGGTGTCAGCCAGCTCACGGAAATCGTTAATATGTAAAGTGCATGCATCACTGATAGCAATGCTTGCTGATGCTTCTTCTTTCGTAGGAGCAATTCCCAAGCTCTCAATCTATGGGAAGAATGCGCTTCTGTCCCCATCTTGACTCTGGAGTTACTAAATGCCGAAACGGCGGGATCAATCATTTTGGAGTTTAAGATTTCGGTGCTAGTCACCTTTATGGGATTCGACCTTTTTGTTCGGCTAGGTTATGTGGTGCGCCTAGTTCTGACGGATGCCCATGGGCGTCTCATTGGGTGAGCATGGTGTCGTTTTTCTAGAAACCTCGCCGTTGACTGAACCTGACGTTCTTTTTGGACTTTTTTTTTGGAAAGGTACCACCAAACTACAATCAGAGCTCTGTACGAGTGCGAGGAAACATGTGTATTTACTGTTGAACGCGGTCAGTCATTGGATCACATGAGTGCTCTCTTGAGCTGCGACGAAATCGGTCAGTCTCAGTGGTGGTGGGAATGACGTTCTATCAGCCATGTTTCTGACGCTGTATTACTGTACCAGGAGCCTCGGGGGTCCACTTGAACATGGCTTGGGCAGAAGGAATCTTCGTGGCAACAGGTCAGCATTTCTGCGTTTCACTATCGCATACCTGGATGAGAACCTTTTGGACATATCTAGAAGCGGAAGTGTTAGCAGAGCGAACAAAACGCCTGTGCCAGCACATGAACAATATGGCCTTGGTCAGTGGGGCAGTAGGGCAAAATCTTGGTGATACCCCGAATGGTGCGTGATAGGCCATTGGGATTTATCTCGCAACTTCAATGGATAACCTTGAAATGCAACAGGCCTTAATTCCGGTGCAGCACAGGCAGTGGCTGAGCTGCCTTCAGCACAAGACCCATCCCCTTCGCCCGTCGCAGAGGAAGACCTATTCCCCGACGATGACACCCTCTATGCAAACGTTACTGACAACGAGTTGCTTTGTGGAGCTTTGATCTTTGTCGGCGGCGGTTCTGCAAAATACGAAGGTTGATGTGTCGTAGTTGTTCAATGGAAATGATTTGAAGCTTACCTGTCGCCTGCCACACAATTATTACAAGAAGAGAGGAAAGTACAAGAACCAATCTCTTCTGGCAGCACTGGGCACTCCTGGTATATTGTAGTCAGTACATTAAGGAAACATACCCACCAAGTGCCGAGTCGTACAAAGTTGTGTTCCGCTCGGTAGGACTACTCTTGTGCGTCCGAGTCCCCTCGCTTCGCGGACTGGCCGGCTCTGAGAATCTCTTTTGGCAGCACTGGGCACTCCTGGTATATTGTAGTCAG
>JASZXU010000314.1:0-25774 GCA_035521515.1 Phenoliferia sp. Uapishka_3 | reverse complement strand
GAGGAATGGAGGGATTTGAGGGGGAGTGTTGTGGAGAGCTTTTGGTGAGTCTGCGTCTTTCGATAAAAAGAAGCTGTCGATTGGATGGGTTAGGATGGGGGAGCGCGGGATGCGAAGTGGTGAGAAGCTGTCTCGCTGATTGATGAGGCGCCTTGATCCTTTTGTGCAGGGTCATGAGAGCTATCGCCTACCCACCACTTCCACTCGACGCTCCTGGTATTTCCTGTGGAGAACATAAAGATTACGGTTGTTGGACTCTCCGTTCGTCCCTCCTTTTTTTCCTCCTTCTCCCTCACCGCGGCGCACTGACGTTCTCCACTTCAGTGTACGTTGCGCCTCCCTGACCTCTTTCCCTCCTCCCAATTGCTTTCAAGGAAAACTGACTCGTATTCTAGCCATACCGACCCCACTCAAGGCGCTCTCCAAGTTTTCCTCTCCGACCCATCAGGCGCCGAAGAACGCTCTGGAGTTCGCGGAACCTGGATAGACGCGAACCCCCGTCCGGCATCTTTCGTAATCAACATCGGTGCAATGTGGGAAGTTTGGACGAATGGTCTGTATCGGGCTACGTTACATAGGGTCGTTCATAAAGGGACGAATCAGAGGATTTCGTGAGCACTTTTCCCTGCATTCTTTTCACATTGGGTGGTTGGAAGAGCTGAATTGTGTGGAATGAATGATAGACTGCCGTTCTTTTATGAGCCGGCTATTGATGCTGTAGTAGCTGTTCGTCACTCCTGACCGTTCATCGGCGTTCGTTTTTGTTTGGCTGACTTCTTCGAATCGAATCACAGCCCCTTCCCTCAGCTCTCAAACTCCAAGCGAGTCTGGCGGATAAAGATGCAGCACCTATACCGCTGAAAGGCCCTGTCGTGTATGGAGATTATCTCGCCAGTAAAGTCTCGGTCAGTTCCAAAGCTCTGCAAGGAGACGTCGAGCTCGCTGGCTGATGTTGAACGCCCTTCCGGCTTCGCAGTCAAACTTCGTCCCTGCAACTAAAGCTTAGAACCACTTGAGGTGTGTTAGAAGTTGGAACGCAGATAATAGGTGTCTTTCACCTTTTTCTCAGGAGACCATTGTTGCGAGACTTCCGTGTTGCTATTGCAAGCGACTGGCAATGTTTTCAGCAGCACGTGAGTATGGCTTCAAAAGTGTATATCAGGCTCGGAGTCACCCAGCAGCATCTAAACAATTCTATAGGTACTATCAATTAAGAAGTAGACGTTTCCTCTTCATTATATCACATCCGGGGGCTTTGGCCGAGCGGTCTAAGGCGCCAGCTTAAGGTGAAACTCGTCTGCTCCACTTCCTCTTGGGAATTTCTTCGAGCAAATCTCGCTGGTCCGAAAGGGCGAGGGTTCGAATCCCTCAGGCCTCAAAATAATTTTTGAACGTGTGGATTGTGAAAGGGGGAAAGAGCAAGAAAGAGAGGGTGGCCCCGCGAGAGGCTGGGAGCGCTGGGGAGGCGACGAAGTCGGGGAGCTTGCAGGTCAATCTCGGGATCCTTTTCTTTTTTGTTCGATTGCTACGAGCTGAACAAGCTTTTGATTCCGCCCCAACAGAGCTCGATGTTGCTACCTGCGAAGAACGGGTCTCTACTCGCCTCGCTATGTATAAAATCCTTCACCGACGAGATGTAAGGAAAGCGGACGTTTCTCTGAGTAGGCAAAGCAGACACCAGGATCCTAACGTGGATATGGAGGAAGTTGTGAAATGCATGATGTAAGGTCAACCCCTACTTTACCCTTCGCTACCTTCGCCACCCGACACCACTCCGACAATGGCTACGGTAGCAATGGCTCCAACTTCTGCTGCTCTATAAGCAGTAGGGATCAACAAAAAGAGGAGGCCTCTGGTGAGGATTGAACTCACGATCTTCGCATGTCGCATAGTATACAAGTGCGATGCTGTAACCACTTAGCCACAGAGGCGTGTGAGGCGAATTTTATTTCTGACACATCAACTTTTCCATTGCCATATTCTGTCTTTAAGGAAATTGCGTTTCTCAGACGTGTTTATATGCGACACGGGTGTTGCCAATGCTATACAATCAAAAGGTACCAACTACCAATTGAGCTTGAGCATTGAACACCGCTTAATCCGGGGAGGCAAAAAGAGGAACCCTTCATTTTCATACATCATGACTCCGACTTTACGAGTCGACAGCGCTTAGACTCGAGCCACAAGTCCTTGGTCTGTACCTGCAAAGGATCCCTTATCAACGTTGGTCTCATCAATTCTAGTCCACCTCTACTTCTGACATCTGTAATTGTGTTGCAATGAATATCTATTGATTATCAAAAGTTATACTTGCCCGGTAAAGCATCACAAGGTTCTTCGACAGTCACTCTGGGGTAAGGTCGGAAAAAAACTCGAAAGTTTCGACCAGGCGGTGCATTAGACGGCACAGGAATCTTGCGGACTTTACGTGGCGAAGCTTCAACAAACTCCAACGCCGGCAAATACATCTCCTTCCACCTAATCGCCGTCCGCAGGAAATCTGGCCGGAAGCGTTCACCGTGGTCTCGACAGTCCAAGGCGAGCGATCGAATGGTTCGAGGAAGAAAAGGCATGAGGGCAGGGGATGGCCAGAAAGATATGGAGAGGTGTTGGAGGGGAAGTTGAGATAGGGCGGTGGCAATAGAAGGATCATCGAGAGCCGACTCGAGATGGGAGGAAAAAATATCACATTTACTGGTGTATACGACGAGGGACGAAAGGTGTTCAAGTGACGGTATCCAACTCATGAGGGTGTCAATGTCGGAAGGAGTGGGGTCAAAAAGCTCGACAGCTTCGAGTCGTTCAGGGGAGATCGTAGGCAAGGTGTCGAACATGGACCACATGGAAGGACAAATGGCGGCCCGAGTGCAGCAGTGAATAAGTCGGAGATGGGTGACGTTGGGAAGTCGACATTCTGACCGCACGGAAAATGGCCGCCACCATGCTTGAATGTGGATGTCGACGACTTCAACGCTCGAATCACCGAGGGGATATGGGTTAAACAACGATTGGCGGGACTTGAAAACTTTTAGATGGGAGAATAGACGAGGTATAGGTTTAAAGATCGAGACGGAAGCCGTTGGGAAAAGTTGGCCTAGCCTGATGCTGGGTGTTGCTTCGATGATTTTTTTCTCTGAAATGTTGAAATGAGCCATGTCCAGCACTTCCAAGTTCTAATGAATTGCATTAGGGGTTTTTTCATCTTAGACGCAGAGTGTACATACAAGAAGGCGTGTCACCCATACAGAAAGGAATGCCACTGCTTGGAATCGACCGCTCAAGCTGGTGATCCAATCTTTGTCGACGCTCGCTTCCAACGCGATGAACCCCTCGGCCCGCAATTTTCGGTACGTCTCAAGGGAGTAGTTCCTCCACCTGAGGTATCTCCTGTTGTCTGTTGGATCTTCCATCAAGCTCACGTGTTCCTCCCTCGACGTTCGGCGATCCTCCTGCAGCTGGGAGACGACCCAGTTACGCAGCCATTGATCCCGGGTAACAAAGTGTACTCGCAGACTGCGGGCGACAAGGAAGTTGTGTGAACAGTACCAGGCAAAGCAGTAGGTGAGCTTTAGCGCAAGGCTTTGGACCCATTGAACTTCTAGATGCGTGTAAAGTTCCGCCAGCGCATAGGGTGACCATCCTCGACAAACAAGGGCGGCGGATAACAGTGTGGGGTTCCGCTTCCCGTCTAAAGGTGGTACATTTCGGGGAGACCGGAAAGGCTCGTCGGGTGGAATAGGCGAGCGCAGGTGCGAAAAGATGACGATGAGGAGCTCGGGTGGGAAGTGGGCAGGAAAGATGGCGATCTGGTGAGGACGTCAACGGTCAGCAGGCTTCGGGCTTCTCTCTCTTTAGGGTCTCCCCCCAGCCTGAAGAGATCAAAAGCTCACTTGTTCTCTAGCCATGGTCACGAACTTCCAAGCACCTTGCAGGTGTCGTGGTGAGCGTCGTTGATGATGGCAGGAAGGGGAAGAGCACAGCATCCGCTGACGCAGACAACCGAGCAATTCAACAATCGGGAGCAGATCAGTCATGTCTCACGAGCCCGTCGGAAGCGGGAGGACAGCCCAGCCTCACGAGGTCAAAGCGCCAAAGTCGAAGCCTTTTGCGACGTGCCTCCATCAAGACGTCTTTGGCACGGCTCCACCCGAAAAGAGCCTGACATTCTTCCCATCCCCAAACCAATAACAAAGTGTAAAAAGAACTCACAACCTCCAACCTCCCCCCTTCTTCCTCCCCACTTTCCGTAGTCTCAGCTCGAGCGACGTTCCCCAAGCTTTTTTACCAGATAGCCAACCTTCCTCTCCGCTTTCTTGATCCGATCATCAGGTGTCCTCTTGTCGGAACATTCAGGTGTGGTTGCAGGATTGTGAGCTTTTGGGATTGAGAAGAAGTGAGGAGATGGGGGACCAAGGGGAGCCTCCCTCCCCACTGAGCAAGCTCGTGGGTCAGGATCTCTCCATAGCTACCCCCACCCTACAGTAAACAGAGAGGGGATAGAAGCACATTGCACATTATACCGAGTAAGGAAAAACGAACAAATCTAGCAAGAAGAGGGAGCCTCCCCCACTCTCTCTCCCTTGTCCTACCTGCCCTGCGATTGAATGACTGATAGATGGGATGGGATAGGATGGAGAGAGGAGATGGTGGTAGTTGGTATGGGGAAGGGCGAAAGGGTTGGGTATATTGGGTCGTAGAGGCAAGCTGCAATGGAATGTGTTACGAGAGTTGGTGTTGGTTTCGGCAAATGATTGGATGGGGTCGAACGAAAGGGGTGTGACGCGTTGTTTTGGGCTGTGGTGGAGGGAGAGGGAGAGGGGAAGAGTCGAAAGGTTAAGAGGAGGTGGTGGGCTTATTGCTTCTTGAACTCGGCAATTTCCTTTGAGGCAGGCTTGCCCTTGACGGCTCCAGCGTTCTTGGCCTTGGCGGCAGCAGCAGCGGTGTAGGTCTTCCTGTAGAAGGCCTGTGAGGAGTTTACAGGGTCAGAATTAGTAAGAGAATGGGGAAGGGATAGAAAAGGACAAACAATGAAGAGGAAGAGGTAGCTGGTGAGGAGTCCGCATCCCATCAGGGCAGCTCCTTCAGTTCCAGAACATGTTCCGAGGGACCAGAAAACTCCGGGGAAGTACTCTGCTACAAAGTAGCTGTAGGCTGTTGTGGACATAGAAATGAGTGATCAGGTTGGTACAACTTGGGGGGATGGAAAGGCGGCGCACTGGCAAAGTAGACGACAAAGAGGTCGATAACGAATTGACTAATCTGGAGAGTGGTAAGGTACTTCTTCCACCAGATCTTGTATCCAGCGGTAGTCATGAGGTAGTAGTAGTACCTATCAACGCAGCCGCAGCAGTCAGCTCTCTTCTCCCTTCGCCCTTTCTCGCCCTTTAAATAGAAGGCGCACATGAGAACGTGAACAGTCAAGTTAGCGGCGATGACGACCCATGAGACTGAAGTCCTTCCGTTGAGTTGAGTGTAGCAAAGAGCGGCGGTAGCGGTGTGGTGGAAGACGTGGAGGAACTGGAGGGGCTTCTTCTTAACGACGAGGAAGACGGTGTCGAATAGCTCCCAGTCTGTACAAAGTAGCTGTCAGTATTGTTCGAATACACTAGCTAGAAGGGAAGGCGAAATGCACATTTGAAGAGGTAGTTGATAATGTAATAAGTCTCAAGACGAGGAGTCCACGCGCCAATGCTGCAGATGGAGAAGAAGACTCCGTGCTTCCAAACTAATGGAATCACCTGCCAGCAACAAGATCCAGCCAATGGTCAGCTGTCCATTCTGCTACTTCGATCCCTCCCAATCTCGCCGGCAAGCGCGTGCGAGGTGTATTGGGGGAAGAAGTTGAATTGACGCGACTGACCTCCTCGAGCATGAGAGCGAGAACAAGACCAGATCCAGTCGAAAGGAGGAAGTTGTGCACCATAAACAGTGGCTTGAACTCTGCGTCATCGTATGAATGTCATCAGCAACCATAATCACAGCGAGTCAAAAGCTGTAAGATAAGACGGCGACACCGAGGCACAGCTCATTCGCCGCACATGCCGCCCGCCTCAAACCCGACGCGACACTCCCTCGCATCCTCGCACAACCTCGCACATAAAGAGATGAGAAAACGCACGATAGGGCTTTCGATCCGCCATGAGGTACTGTCCTCCAAAGATGACAGCGAGGTACACCGCAAGCGCACCAACAACTTCGCTGTGAGTTGACAGAGGTGACTCTCCTGGAGTCCATTTTGTGAGCGTCTCTGGCAAAGCCGGAATGGGCAAGGCGGACAGGAAGTTGTAGACGGGACCGGGCATCGTGAAGACGAGTAAGGGGACGGGGGCGAACGAGAGATTGGAGGAGGGGAGTTGAGACGCTCAAATCAGGGGCTGTCCTCAAAAAAAGCCGAGCTTCGGTTTATCCCGCTTCATCTCCTTGGCTGAGGTAAGTAATTTTGTATGTCTGTATTGAAAACCAAAAAAAAAAAAAATGTTGAACGCCGTGCGAGAGAAGTACAATTTGGCGACCGTTAATGGCTGCAAGAAGGCTGTCCCGGGCCGGCACTACATAGGTATTCCTTCTTCAAGAAGCCAACGTTGGTTTTCGCTCTTAGGTAGCGCGATAAGAGTGAGAGGAAAACCAAGAAATTGCGAGAGAGACAAGTGGTGCAAGCGTCCCCCAGTGTCGTGCAAACAAGCACGAACTGCGGGGGCCGAGAGCGCTGTAGCCAACTGTAGCAACGGGTTGTCAATCATTTGGCAAATAGTAAGGAGCGCCGTTGAGTTCAGCTCTTACGGAGTAAAGAAGATTTCGCTCTTAGTCCAGTGCTACCTTTCTTCGCAACACGAGCTGCGACGACGCCAACGCCGACCGTCGACGTCAAGCCTTCTCGCCCAGGGGAAAGCCCATGACAAAAGGGCTTCGAAGCTGCTTCATCAAAGAGAATAGATCAGAAGCATAAACAGCACAAAAAAACGGGCCCTCACGCCCGCTAATGTCAGTCGCCCGTGGTTCGTGACGGTCTTCAACATCGTCTGTCGGCGGCGAACTGCAGAGTCGCAGACGCAAAAGAAGAATCGGCGGAACGACAGAGTGCTATAATCTACCTATCCCACGTTTAGATTCGGGCTTGAGCCGACGACCACCACCAGATTAAGAGTCTGGTGCTCTACCGATTGAGCTACCCGGGTTTAGGTGAACCGTGAACGATGACTGACGCCACCACTACCGACTCGAAAGGAGATGACTGAGATGGGAACAGTCCTGGCATCTGAGGAAGGGTCATCTGTAGACTTGGATTGGCTCTAATGTACTTAAGGTGTGATATCAGTATCATATCGCAAAGTTGAACGGCGCTGAATACTTGAAGTGGCGCCGCGAAAATCTCGTCGCTGGGCGTCTGACTCAAATTGCTGCCATCCAATTAACTCTCGGCTCTGAAGCTTCTCGAAGTGACGTGCGAAGGCAGACTCATGCGCCTCCCTGGATAAGTTCCTTCCAACGTTGGGTAGCGAAGAGAGGCGCCCGGGGAAATCCCGCAGAATGACAGCTCGTCAAGCAGGATGGAATTACGACTATTACTATATTCAGAGAGTTCGTTCCGATAGCTCAAGTAACAACCCGAGCACATTTGAAAGGTGGCCAGCGCCTTTGATTCTTGTCAAGCGGATGCCTGTCAGCAGGTCACACCTTTCCCATCTTAGAACGCCGCCAGGTCTTCCATCTCGTCCGCATCCAAGAAGTCAGTTCCTCTATCGTCGTAAATTATTTAGTTCCAGCTTGAATCCTCTTTGGGGCTCAGGCTGGGCTCACGCTTCGTACAGCGTTTTTCGCACACGATCCCTGACGAATATCGGCCATCTGGGTGGCGAGTAGGCACGAGTATTGAAGCCGACTTTCATCACCCCATCTTCAGTATTTAAAGATCAAAGCGGCTGGTTTAGAAAACGCACGAGATTGGGCGTCTGAGAAAACTTTCTTTAACGCCTTCATCTCGGCGGACGAGATGGGCTCCCGACCCCTCCAAGTTGTCACAGAGGCATACCCCGCAGATCTGTGGGATAAAGTGATCATAAATCCAAGGAGCTACAGGTCGGGGCGCTTCGTTTGCGTACGCTACGGGAGCGTTCGATGTGGCGTTCCACCCGTACGTCTTGCCGTCAACACCAGTCCACGTCTCGCGCAACGAGAGGAGAGCTGAGGGATGGGTACGTAAGACGGTCAAGTTTGATGTGAGAAAGTATAGAACCTTCTCACGGGCATCCATGAATAAGTCGGTTGTTGCAAGCGTCGGCACAATAGCTCGAACGTCATGATTGTAGCCATTTCCAGTCATCACGATTTGAATAGGGCCTGAAGGAAAGATGAACCTTGATGAGCACTGAGAAAGTAAAAAAAATGGTGGGGGTTCCCTGGACCTGGAACCAGTCGCACTCCATCCCATCGAGTGAGGAAACCGCGGCTGCGAAGCGGCTCCACTTCGCGCATGAGTGCGTGATATGTCTCATCTCCTCTCGTTTTCTAGAAATTAGGTTCACTTGAGTTTAAAACGAGAAGTGGAAAAGACACATGAAGCAATACTCACGAGGTCAACCAGAAGCTGGATCCCATGAGGCTCTTCGTCAAAGAACGGCTCGACAAGACGTCTTTCCTCAACGACATTGTCTTGGCTGAAGAAATTGGTTTCATTGAAATAATGGTATTCTTCATCGCGAACGTTGGTGTCTTCGAGTATCTTGACGAGTTGGTCGACGTAAAGGTGCGAGAAGGATCGCGCCTTGGTCAGGCTGTTCACGTTGTGGCCAACCTTGGGCAAAATGTGTCACGTCAGAGCAAAGGCGTATAAGAGCGATGCTACTGGATGAAGCTCACATAGAGTTTGTTGTCTTTGGGATTCAACCAGACGTCGGCTTCGATCGACCTGACACCGTTGGCAAGCGCCGTATACCTGTGTGCGCGGAGGTAAGCTCAGAAGTTGGGGGAAAAGACGAGCAAAAACCGACTCACACCGGAACTGCTCTCCAGTAATCATTATGAGAATGGGCATTTTTCGAAATGACACCTCGCGCTCGACCGCCTGGATATACGACCTCGGGCGCTGAACGCCCTCCTGGATACGGATTGTTACCCTGATCGATGAAAATCAATTTACAAAGTCGCAAGCCGAAGAACAGTACTGACGTCGAGGAGGGACTCCTGACCGCGAGGCTTTGCGCAAGTAGCCGCGAGGCTTTCCAAGACAACTTGGCCTCCCGGAACTGCCAGAGTCCCGAGGGACGAGTAAATGCCGAGTAACACAGCTGCAAGTAGTCGCATTTCGTCGAACTTTTGATGATGTCGAAAGTGAACGCTCGGCCTTCGTCGCGACGTCGTTGGTCTTGCGGGTGCTACTTTGATAGGTAGCAGCTTGCCAACTTGACCTCCGGCCGTGTACCGGCCGCCGTTACGGCATCAACACGATGAGTGCTCTCCGAAAAGCGATCCCTGGACTGAAAGAGCTCCGAATCTTCGGTTGCCAGTCTTCTCCCGCTTCGGCAGGCGTCCGGTGCGTTCGCGCCCTCTTCATCCTCTACCTGGTCTTCCGACTCTCCCGCTGACGCCCGCACCTACCTTCGCCTGCTACACAGTGACTTCATTCAAACCTCGTACCTGGCAGTCAAGAAGGCCAACCCGGACGTACCAATACTCATCCGCGAATCATTGGGCACACCCGCGAGGGCTTTCGCACGATTTGGTGAGCTCAGTTCGGCTTGAGTGTTGGACGGCGGGAGGGGGAGGGAAGCTGATCTGGAATTCCTGGCTCGCAGACCGTGGAGTCGAGAGGGCCGTCATGCTCGATGGAGCGAAGGGAGCTGAGGAGGTGGAGAAGCGCATTGAGTCGCTCTTGAAGTAGAGCGCGTAGGGACGAACGGGGCGTTTGGAGGGAGAGGCTAGCATTAGCACACCGCCAGGGTGATAACTAGCGTATCTTTTGTACACCACAGCCCAGACTCGCTCTCGGGAGCTTTGATTGGACACGGTTAACCTGGATCCTGCGCGAGCCATCCACCTACTTCCTCCTTTCGCTAGATCACCTTCGCCAGCCCTCGACACCCGCTCGTCGACGACACGATTGCCAGGAGGTCCGGCCTCCTACCTTCAGGTCGAGAAGTGGGACGATGTCAGGTATCGGAACCGCATGGATCACGGAAAGTGTGGGATGGATGCGCCGAACTCACGGACAATTCTACCGGTAAACTTGAGGGAGGTGGATCTGGGCGAACTAAGGATGCGGTGCAACGAGCTTAATCGCTGGGAAACCACGGCCGTTGGAATGGCAGGCGGACGCGCTCGCGCGGGCGGTTTCCTCTGACTTCGCTACGACTTCGCTACGACAACTCGCGAAATCGACATCAAGTAAAGGCGAGGTGATCTCTAGGAGGAGGCTTCACTCCCGTGAGAATGCCTCACCATTGGTCTTCCTTTTTTATATCTTCAAGCGAGTCCGCCACACGAGCCTGCTTCACGAAACCCTAATCCCCGCTGCAAGTCGCTTCTTTCTCTCCTTTCCGGTCATGCCAGTTTAAACCCTAATAATAATGGAAAAGGAGATTCGGCCCTGCCCGGTGTGTCTGAGACTCACTGGGTATGCTCAGAAGCGTGTTGTCGGAGGGAGACACAGACGCTCATCCAAGCTCCAGCACTCTGCGACTTCATGCGAGATTTCATACAGGATACCCCTTTGTGGAAATTCCTGCCATGACTACAGATCTGCTTACGTCTCACAGGAGCAGCGCTTCCCCTCAAGCTACCTCGACGTCTGACGCCGCCGCTGCGAAGTTTGTTGAACTTCGAAGGAACGTCGCCGCAAAGAAGTCGACAGGGCTTGAATTGAGTCACGGTGAGATAATATAGAGTTTAGAGACGGCCCTGAGCTTGCCTGAGCTTGCCTGAGCTGTCACACAAGGAAATCGGTTCGTTCCAATCCAAGCTGCTTGCTTCGAACAGCGACGTTCCCGCCGTTGTCAGACAGCGACCTTCTCGAACCTCGCCGTGCACCTACTGTACTCCTACCGTGAGCGTTTGGGGAGATAGGGGGAGATGTTGCAGTGTAGCACAGCTTATTTCGAAGGATCGAAGGAAGAATGCAAAAAAAGTAGTTATGGAGCCTTGACATCACACACCGGAAGTGGAGTAGTGCGGACATCGTGTCGAGAAGGAGAAGCAAGCTTCAAGAACTCCTGACAGGCGAAGAAAGATTAAGATAACGAAATAAGGCTCAATAGAGCCCTACAAGTCGTTAAACTTGTAAGAACAGATACTACACTTGATCTAAGCCAAAAGGCCAGAAAGGATACAGTAAGAGGGAGTTTAGTCGGGGGACGAAACGCTGGCAGCAGCAAACCCAGCGAGTTGTGGTTCTCGCCCCACAAGGTCACTGTCCAAGTGCGCAATCGCAGACTGTTGGGCTTCTCTGTACGGTTTGTGCTGGTGGCGATAAAAATTGGCCAGATATTTTCGTGGAGGACGAGGTCTGTGGCAGGTGAAACAAGATGGCATGTGGTTGCATGTGGGGCTTCGATCGTCACTGTGGTAAGAGGCCCAATTGCCGTCCTATCTTTCCCCCTCCTCAATGGGACTCTTCTCGCGGCTGCAAGGCTTCTGCTTACCTGCTTCAGAAGCATTGTCGTACACCAACCCAGCAATTCGCGCGAGAGAGGTGCCACGGACCTTCAGCGCTTTAGTTCCAGCCGCGCCATGCTGAACCTGGGCTGAACTACCGCGCGAGCGAGAGCGCCTAGTCTCTCACGTTTCACCATCACCCTGAGGCAGCCTCGATAGGTCTCCATCTTACCCTCCTCCACTTCCCTCCTTCGACTTTCGCCAACGTGATTGGCTCTGGCCGACCGTGGCACCCTCCTTTTCTCTGCCTCTAGTAACGAGTCCCGACCTTGTGCGCAACCCCGTCAGACCATTTAAACAAATCCTCGAAAAACCCTCTTGGCACTTTCCACGCCGTACAATCCGCACCCACGAAGGTCTTCCCGGCCAAGCTCTCCTTCCCCTGCGTAGTGACTCGCAACCAACGTCCGCACACACGCCGCGGTACTTTCGCTAAATGACGTGAGTACCGGCCTGCAGCACATGGTGGATGCCACTGACAACGACAATCCCTTACAGCGACCGTACGCCCCCGAAAATGCCTCTGACACCCGCTGCCTCCTCCGCCCCGCCGGATGAAGCTGCTGAAGATGCACTGGATCCTCGAAGCAAAATTGGAGCCATGGTCTGTAGGATGTGCGACTATTGCGACAAGAAGGGGGGTATGCTTGATCAGCCTTTCACCCTGGCAATGGAGCCAATCTCACTCATTTCGCCCATATAGTTGGCCCTCGCAAATTGGCAATGTGCAACTCCTGCCATTCTGCGTGGTACTGCGATGCCATCTGCCAAGTAAAAAACTTCTTTCAAATCCGCTAATTGTGTGCTGACAAACGATGTCATCTGCAGAGGTCCGATTGGGGACAACACAAGGTCGCTGTAAGCTTCGTGTTTCTAGTGTTTCTAGTTTCATTTCAAAGATTGTGACAAAGTTCTTCTCAGTGTAAAGCCGCGAACCTCAAAGAGACACAGAAACTCTTAGATACCGGCACCTTCAGCGATCAGCTTGGTCGTTGGGCTCGCCTCATCGATCCAGAAGTCGATGCCTTCCTCAACGTCCCCCACTTTCCCGAACTCAGCGGCACCGGCACTCGCGCTCCTCTCACCATTCAGATCCACACCACATTCCACCCCGACGAAACCGACCCTCGACGCCGATTCAAAATCGTCGGAGGTGGCCGAGCAACCAAGACGTCCTACGTGGATTGGGGAATAAGGAAAGGATACCTCAGCGCAAGCCAGGCTGTCAAAAAAGCCGAGGCCTGGGAAGACTACCCTTCGCCTGCACGCCGTCTCCTGTTCACCTCAGTCAAGGTCACAGAGAGCAGCCAAACATCACCACGCTTTTGCCAAGTGGCGTCAATCGGCACCCCCGAGAGGCTCTCCCTTTCGGCTGTCGATCCAACCAACGAGGACCTAGAGTGGACGCTGGGTCTTACAGCAATGCTCTGGGAGCAGAAAAAATGTAAATCGATCGTTGAGCTTGAAGGCCGAGTGGCAGTAGCGTTCCTTGCGTACCGAGACTGGATGGAGCGCGCGGTAGAAGTCATGGAAGGATTCACTCCTAAAGATATTAGGGGGCTCGATAAGATTGACCCTGTGACACGGAAGATCATCGTGGAGGGACTTGGAAGGTGTGGAATTGTTGGCGCCAAAGCTGAAAAGCATGCGCTTTCCATCGCTCATTATTCCCGGTACGGGGGTGGGATTATTGGGGAATTCGCACCAGCACCGGTGAGTCCGAAATAACTATGAGGTGGACCTTTGTTCTGACGTAGGATATCTTTGCTTTCGTCTCAGCATTGAATGTGGGGGTGATAGCAATGCCTGTGATTAGGCACACAGGTATCCCGGTGAGCATAGATTGTAAGACTTGAGCTGTAAGATCGGGGGGAATGCATTGCATCAGCATAGGAATAAAGTCAAAATTGCACCGACTCATATTTTTGAACGGAACCGACCTCCACTCTCCAACGCACTTCCTCGCGGCAGTGTGTAGGACTGCATTGGCCATTCTAATTTTCTGGGGCTTTGAAGTCACATTCTGAACGAATTTCCGGCATGCGTAAAATCCATGGATTCAAAAATTGAAAAGAGAAGACTGAGTGGGGGGCGACCGTGGGCCCGAGCCCTGCCGACCAGCTGCCCAAGTTGTATCTCCTCCTGTTTACCTCGCCCGTGCCCTTGCGCTGTCGAGTTGCAGCTCTGATGAGTTCGACCATCGCACCTGGTGCCGAAAGCGAGTCGTATACGCAACTCAAATACAGTACGCGATGCCTTCCTTTCGATCCCCCACCGCGTTCTTGACTCACGCACTCGCAGTCCTCTACAGCTGGAAGAACTCGCCCGTCCTTCGGAAAGATCCCCTCGCCAAGAAGTTCTTCGCCTCTCTCACGACTAACACACTTCCACTCCTCCTCGGCGGCGCTCCCTTCTCCCTCATCTACGGTGCTCTTCGTTCATCCATCGCGACCAACCCAAACAAGCCTCCAGAGCTCTTCCTCACCGCCGCGCAATGCAGCCTTATCAAGGCCAAACTGTCCGAAACGATGGGTCCAACACGAACGAAGCAGAGCTGGAAACAAGACGCCGACATCCCGCCACGAAAGATGGCACATGCGACGGTTGTCGTCTTCGGCACACCCGGCGGTGGTACAATGCGAGCGGTAGCTGATCTGGAGGGAAAGCTGGAGGAACTCAAAGTCCTCGAGGATCAACTCGGCACCGGAGATAGTGCAAGCAGGCTGGAGTTGGCGAGGAGAGCATGGGAAGACGCAAAGCGGCCGTGGAAAGGCGCGACTTTCTTCGCGATAGATGTGGAGACCTGGGAGCATGATCATGATGTGTTGACTGAGTTTGGATGGAGTCTGGTGGAATGGAAGAACGGAAGTGAAGTCGAGCGGTCCGTGGAGCACATTGGTGAGTCCGCGCCGGCGCCAACTCTTTTCTTATACCTCAAAAGCTTATACGCCTGGGACCTCAGTGATCAAAGAAAACGCTCATCGCCGAAATGGACGCTACTGCCCCGATGCCCGCGATGTTTGTTCGCACCACCCCTTCACGCCATTTTGTGCTGACCCTAAATCTCTCCAGCACTTTGACTTTGGTTCAACCCGAGTTATTCCCGAAGAAACTCTCCTCACCACTCTCACATCACTATTCGCTTCTTCCGCAACCTCTCCACTATACCTCATAATGCACGATCCACGTTCCGATCTCGTCGCTCTACAACTACTCGGCATCTCCACATCTTCTTTCTTCCCTGTCATTCCAAATACTCCACCACTGAAGGGAATCTATATCATCGATTCGCAAGATCTATATTGCGGACTCGTCAGGGAAAAGGGAAAGAGGCGACTGGAGGTGTGTGCGGAGAAATTGGGAGTGAAGACAAGGCGGCTTCACAATGCGGCAAACGACGCAAAGTATACGTTGGACGTATTTGAGAAAATGATGGAGAGAGATTGCGTAGTTTTGCCGTAGCCAGGCTACACTTTTCTGTATACTTTCAATCTGCTATTTTCGTGTGATTTTCGCCACTGGGTGTATTTGCACCTCCGCTGTTATTATCCTCCTCCCTTGCCCCTACATACTTGTTCCTTTAAAATTGCTACATACCACTTCGCTCTTATTCTCGCTTTGGAATTCGCCTGACCCTCTCGCAATGAAGTCATTCAAAATGACTTGGGATCCCGACTGGGGGCTTCGCAGCGCAACTTGTCTGGCCCACCTAGGCAATCCTTCAATGATCTCAATGGCGCCCGTGCAGCCGGTTTACACTATGGGAAAATCTCTTTCAAATTCGCTCTAGTCAGCAAGGAAATACGCCTGCTACCAATGCCTCACCAATCGAACAGTCCACTCTCCCAACTCGACATCTCTCTCAAAAATGCACTTCTCCTCCCCGTCTGGGTGACCGTTCGAGTTCTCAAGGATAAGAATTCCTATCTTCTGCGTCTTCAAATGGCCCAACAAACCGAAGACATAGACGTTCGTTCCCGCAAGGTCTTCCGGAAGAATGGTAGCAAGCGATGCGATCCCTGTGCTGTCGAGCCAGCCGATGAGGTGGAGGGTGTGGAGAGAAGGGAATATGGAGGATGAGAGAAGCTTGGAGAGAGGTGGGAATGTGGCCTACCAAGGTGACGATATCAGCAGTCAAAGATCTAGGAGATCTTCAGATGACTGACCGCATTGAGTAGATCCGGCTTCTCCTCGTAGAGCGCTCGAGGTGGGGAACAGAGACCCAAGTACTTCAGGGTCGGCATCCGAAGGGTCAAGAATACAGGATTGACATCGAAACTTTTGGTGACGGGAAGGCATAATTTGGGGAGTTTGGAGCATCCCACGCTTGCGAGGAACAATACCATATAAGTGGACGTCGTTAGATGCCTCGTCGGATTGTATTCGGCGTGAAACAGTGACGCTAAGCCCTGGATCTTGAGGGACCTTGCAGCCTTTGATAATAGCTAGAAAATTATCCTGATATTAGTGACCAGCTTCTGGGAGGTCGGGCTCAGGACCCAAAAGTACATACGCACCTTGGGCTTTAGCTTATGATCTGCAACGCTGGAGTCGGCCTCTTTCCACTCGAGAACGACATCACGAAGATTCTTCCTGCACGCAAAAAGTGTAAAGAGGACATAACGCGTCTCCGCCGACCCAGTCGACACATTCGGGTTGTAGATTTCGAGTGTTTTGATTTGTTTCGGGGTGATGGAGATGACATTCGGCTGCCCATCCTGCCTTCGAGTTGCATAAACGCCATCGCCTGACATCCTATCAAGAATGAGATGCCGTACTCCGGGGCACCTGCCCAGAAGTGAGCCCTCCTCGAAGGACTTCGTTCCAAACTCGAAGTTCGTGAGGGCTAGGGTGCTTAGGTGTGGGTGGCCGGAAAGCGCTTTATCGAGCACGTCGGGAAGCTTCGATTTGTCGTACGGGGCCAGCAAAGATAGACGCTGCAAGTTGACGAGGCATTCGATAGCGGCGGCCGGGAGAGCATGCCTATCGTCGCAGAGCTGGTACGTCAAGGAGTGAGCGCGTTCTTTGATGCTGCCACGGTCCGTCATCACATAAGCTAGTAGTCCATCGTAAGCGTCTGTATTCGGATCCGTAATCTGGATGGAAGAAAAGAGGACGGGTGTCGCCACGGTCGAGAGATGGCGGTTGACGAGACGCAAATCTTGGGCCTTCCGCCCTCCGAAGGGAGCTATGGCGCGTACGATGTTGGCAAGTAGCTCATCTGGGAGGTCGAGAAGCCCTTTTGCTCCTAATTGAGGGGCTGCGAGAGAAGGATCAGCTCCAGTCATCAACCACTCGACGACAACGTCCTTCGCGTACACGGGTTACTGAGGTCGTCGGCCATCTCTTCAATAGAGGCTTGAAGACGGTTTGTAGCAGTGGGGGTAGCAAATGGTGATCCTTGAGGCAGCACGAGAAGAGTACGAGAGGCGGCTAGACGTTTGGAGCTTGCTCAGAGACTGAGGGAGAGGCAAAATTGACAGCGCGTACAGTAGCTTCAGACTTTGTGTAGACCCACACCAGTTTTGAGCTTCGACGTTGAGATAGGTGGAGGTGAATGGCGGTAGGCCAGAGTCGCTGTCGGCGAACGCTTAATTTGCGACGCTTGGACTCCCGAAGCGCGCGGCCCAGCAGCGAGCGTAGGTAGATCATCAAAAATGCAAAACGGAAGGATTTAACCAAACTGGCTTTATATGAGCGGGCGAGCCAGGCGGCATCTGCGCCTCGCAGAGTCGTGCTCCATAACTTGTGGGATTTGCAGAGCACTGGGCCGTACTGGAGGCACAAAAGTTTGATGATAAAATCAACGTAGTCTTTGCATGCGATAGATTACCAATACTTTACCAACCGAACCGTCCACTCGTCAGAGTCCTTCTCCCTCTCAAAAAAGCACTTCTTCTCGCCATCCGGGTGACCATTCGAATTTTCGAGCACCAGAGTTCTCACTCCTTGCATTCGTAAGATGCCGAGTAGAGCATAGGCGCAGATATTCTTCGCGACGAGATCTTTCGGAGGGACCGTAGCCAGTGTTGAGATACCGGAGGTGTCGAGCCAGCCGACCAAGTGGAGGGTGTGGAGCGAAGGGATTTTTGTAGTTGAAAGGAATCTCGAAAGGGCATTCAAGGTCGTCTGCAGGCGGCACGTAGGTCAGCTCGTTGAAATCTTGAGACGCGACGGACGGAGGACGAACGTAATCCAAGAGGTCCGGCTTCGCTGCGTAGACGGTGCGAGGGCACGTAGAGAAACTGAGGTACTGGAGCTTTGGCATCTCGAGGCTACCAAATGCCAGATTAACATTGAAGGATTTGGTTATGGGTAAAGATAGTTTCGGGAGGCGAGATACGCCCATCGAGTTGAGGAGAGTCACTACGTAGGCAGAGGTCGACGTGTGTGTTGTGGGGTTGAGTTGGGAATCAAATAGTGACGCTAAACCTTGAATTCGAACGGAGTTGGTGACATTTGTTAAGAGCTTCGGGGGAAGGCATCAAGACACCGAGAAGTATAGCCATCATTTGAGAGGAGACTACGCACTCCATTCACCAGGAGATTATCTCCAACATTTGTGGTTGCCTCGTTCCACTCGATGACAATGTCGAGCACACTGTGACGGAAGGCGTAGATTGCCATCACAACGTAGCGCGTCTCTCCATCTCCGATCCCGGCGGTTGGGTTGTATACTTCGAGCACCTTCACAGAGGAGCGGCCTTTCGAGAGGGTGATAGAGGTAGAGGTAGCTTCAGCGCGTTTCCCTATCACGCCATCACCCGACATTCTGTCCAGAATAAGATGTCGCAGCGCAAGCTTGCATCTCTCCAAAAGCGGAACGGCCGGGTACGGCTGGATGTCGATTTGGAAGCGGGAGAGGGAGAGGGTGTGTAATTGAGACTGGCCAGCGAGTGCTTCATCCAGTACGGTCGGTAGTGATGAATCGTCGGAAGAAGCCAAGAGAGATACTCGTTCAAGGTCACCAAGGGATTCGATGATTCCGGCCGGAGCAGCATGCTTGTCGAGGTGAAGGTGATAGGCGAGGGAGCGGGCTGTTTTGTTGATGTTATGACGATTTGTGAGGAGAGAGGCGAGAAATTGATCGTATTCGTCAGAGGATTGCTTGGGGATGGAGATGGAGGCGAAGAAGATGGGAGTGGCGACGGTCGAGAGATGGTGGTTGACAAGGCGCACGTTCTGTGCCTTCCGACCTCCGAGTGGAGCTACCTCACGCACGATGCTAGCGAGGATTTCGTTTGGGAGATCCAGAAGTCCCTTCGCTGCCACATCTGGAGGGAGAGCGGGTTGGTATTGTGTGATTGCCGCGCCACGGTCCAATCAGAAACACTCACTGGACTCGGTCTGGTCTTCTGCCATAGCTTATGTCGTATGATCCGAATCGCTAAGTAGTGGCTATTTGCTGTGAAGGGGCTTGATGGCGGCGGGCGGGAAAGACTGGGGTCGTTGGTGGTGGACTTTGTTCTTACAACGTACCGCCTGATTTGGTTAAGAAAGTAATCTATAGTCGGACGGGAGCATGGACCTTACATGATTGATGCCAAGACCGCGGGAAAACAGGAAAAGTCGAAGGCGTGGAATGAGTGCAAAGACAAGAATTCAGAAAGTCAGTGGCTCACGGTTGACCTTCAACTCTACCTACCCTCTTCCTGCGTACCCATGGAAGCCTACCCGCCACGATCTCAAGTCTTCCTTTCTTCTTCTCATTCGCCTTTCAACCACCAAAGGACCCACCTACTTTCCTATCTGCACGCTCTTGAGAACTGCAGATTCGTCCACGCGGGACCACGCCCACTCACATGATCAACACTCGCGGCCTTCCCCTGCCTCAGGACTTAAATCCCGGAGCGGTCTGAGCTGTAGACAACGGATCATGCGGCACGTCCACGGGTCCTCCAGGGCCGCTACGCCACCGCAAACAGTGGGACGCCTCGACCAGACCCTGCGCTCAGGCTTCTACGACTCGGCCCGATCCTTCCCTGCTCTCAGACTTCACCAGAAGACCTTCCCGGGACCCCAGCAACACCTTCTCTCCTCTTCGCCCTTCTTTTTAGCTCTAGCTGATCGCGCCGTCACACCTTTTGAGGTTCCAGCTCGAAGGACTCGAGCTCGTATTCTTCTTCTTTCCTTCAATAACTTTTTCCAGCTTCGGAAAGTCGACTCGGAGCGATGTTGCGGTCGGCTCTACTGCTCGTACCTGTCGCCCTCAGTTTCCTTGCAGGCTTCGCGGACGCCATACTGCCCTTCGCCGTTCCCAGCACGCGTCCGGACATGCCCGAAGGGCTGACAGTGGACAGCCGTAATTATGAGAAGAGCTTCGAGATGAAAGGGAGAGGCTTGACCGGAATTACTGAGAGAAAAGGGAGTCGAAAATGGGCCGTGACGGGTGGAGGAACAACAACCGCGTGAGTGCAGGCTTTCCTGGTCTTTGTCGAAATGCTGATGATTATCCAAGATCAACTACTCTGGCGAGAAAAATGACGATCCCCGTTCCCAGTCCCGTCAAGAGAGCTTTGTGAGTCCTTGCTTCCTCTCGCACATTGGACATCAGTCTTATATAACTTTCAACCAGTCTATCGACTTCAAGATCAAAAGTATTACTTTCGTGAGTCTCTGTTATAGATTGGTTCGAATGGGAGGAAAAATGCTTGCTGACAGTGGGAAAAAGGACTCTACTTTCCAAGACTTCGTCCAGCCTGAAAAGCACCACGAAGACCTCGTCGCATCTTAACTCGACGCTCTCGGCGCATTCTGTCACGGCTACGAAACCTACATCAAAGGTCTCTTCAACCAAGGAAACGAGCATCTCGGTGACCTCCACAGTCCATCAGAGCACAAAAGCCGCGGTAATGCCACACTTGACAACCACCACTTCGACTCGTACCAAAACATCAGCGTCAGCCACCAACATTTTGTCGGCAAGCTCCTCGTCTCACACAGCTTCTTATGCCCACACGACATCCGGAACTCATCCCACCACTACAAGCTCGTCGGCAACGGCTGCTCGCACAAGCCCACCCGTGCTCGTCAAAAGCTACCAGGGCTCAAGCTTCTTTGAGGACTGGTTCTTTGCCGATTAGTGAGCTGAGAATTCTCGAAGCTGTTTGAAGTCCCTTTACTGACTGAATTGTTTTTTCCAGTCCCGATCCCACAAATGGCGTCGTCGAGTTCGTCTGCAAAAATCTGAATATGCATCCCTGAACCCCACTAACATTTTTTATCGCAGCTTCGTCAATCAATCTTACGGTCTATCAAGTAAACTGGCGTACGTCAACGCTGCTGGTGTCGCAGTCATTGCGGTCGACAACACGACTTGGTTCCCCGCCTACTCACAAAACCGCCAATCAGTTCGCATCTCGTCCTACGAAACCTATAACATCGGAACCCTTGCTATCTTGGATATGGCCCACATTTCGTACGGACCAGGAGTCTGGCCCGCAGCGTAAGCTTTGTACCTCGCCACTCGAGCTTGGATTGAGCGTCGAGCCAAGTTGAGCGCTGACTTTTAATTTTACAAAAGGTGGATGGTTGGGCCCAATTGGCCGTATGATGGGTGCGTCTGAAACCTCCACACCCCTTTAAGTCAGGCTGACATCAAGCTTTGTACTGTAGTGAGATTGATATTGTGGAGGGTGTCAACAGCCTGAACTACGTGAGTCTCCCAGTCTCCTCCCGAAGAGCCTCAAATCACAACTCCTGACTTACGCACCTCGTCCGAATACTCTCTGACTCGATTTATACTCAACTGCAGAACCAAGGGACCCTCCACTCTGGACCCGGATGTTCGCAAGATACGTCCACCACCATGTCTGGTGTTGGCTCGACTCACTCCGACTGTAATATGCGTTTGTTTCGCTGAGCAGTGTCTTGGAAAGATGCAGCTACTCAAAACCTTTATTTCCCTCCAGTCGAGTCCGTCGGGATCAGGAGCCGGCTGTGCTGTGATCTCAACCTCTCCTCACTCATTCGGCCCTGGTGAGTCCGTTGTCAACGCTCCGTTCCTAAAATTTCAGTCACTTATTCTTCTTTCTTGAAGGATTTGCCAACGTAGGAGATGGAGTGTTTGCCATGCGATGGACTAGCGCCGGTATTTTCATGTGGCAATGGCCTCGCTCCAAAATTCCCAAAGACATCTCCAGCAGCAAGCCCGACTCGTCCACTTGGGGTGTTCCATTTGCGGCTTGGCCAGGTCTGTCTTTCAAGCCGCTTCACACATGAAAAACGTCGCTACACTGACGCCCCCACTCTGCTCTACAGCATCGACGTGCAACCCCTACAAGTTCTTCGCGGACATGAACTTCGTTTTCGACATCACCGTGAGTTTGAGCGAGATATGAGTCGCTCACAGAGCTTAGACAATCCTCCGTGTAGCTTTGTGGTGACTGGGCAGGTGATCAAGGTGTTTGGGCTTCCAGTGGCGTCGCAGGCCAGTATTCCACCTGCGAAGCTGCTGTCGGGACAGCGAACTTGTTCGACAAAGCCTACTTTGAGGTGAACTACCTGAAAAGTGAGCATCTCTTCTCTTTTCAGTCCAGCCTCAATACATCTTTTCCTCTCTTTGTGTTGGCTGAATTGGCTGCATGTCCAGTGTATTCGGTACCGGTCTGAGTCTCAGAGTGGTTTTGCCGGATGGGTTTCCATGGCTTAGAGTGAAAATATTAGAGCGTAGACTTTTGATGATAATGATGAATGAAGTTTAGCGGCAACCAGGGAGATTCTCCACCCCGTCATTTCATAGTTGCGGCTGCTGATCAAGATACTTCTCTCCCGTCCCAAGAGCCACTTGCTCACGTCAAATCTGTTCATCCTTGCATGAAAATGTGATTTGCCCTGACCGTTCGTGGTAGCTGAGCGCTGAATGCGTAGCAAGTAAGGTTTTAGTTGTGCGGAGATGACCTTGCATGTCGTTTTAATTCATAATACACTGAGAACGGCAAGTCTCCATTGCCTGCATACGAATGCAGACTTTCTCAAGCTGGAATGAGACTTTGTGCCGGTCTTTCGCATCTTGAGTCGCTAGCGAATCTCGGTGGAAAGCTTGAGAGAGATGGCCGCTCTGTTGGCTGAGGGATTCGACAGGGGATATCGTACAGGCCAAATGCTCTCACATGTAAGTCGAAGACTCATTTGAGCAGGATTGGGAGGATTGGCAACGCGAACAAGAAATTTTCGTCTTGCTAGGATCAATAGCCCACATCGCTATTTATTCGCCTTCTTCTTGAACTGCTCATCAACGTTTCATCCAGGGATTTGTACACCATTTATTCGGCTGTAGCGCTGAGATGAAGCTCATCTACAATTTGATACGAGACTCCGTATGGAATTGATGACACAATAATGAAATGCAGACATGCCCAAAATTTCCGTACAAAACCAAATACAGAACAGTTGAAGCCAAATTCCCAACCTAAAATTTTCAAAGAGTGTAGAAGAAGAAGGGGGCCTTGTCTCCGTCATCTTCGTGGCGCTTCTTCTCCTCTGCGGTCCAAGGTGCGCCGCCGCGAGCGTCGACGATGCGTTGCTTGGCGTTGTTCTCCTTGTTCAAGACGGTGATGAGGAGGGTGGCGATAGCGAGCTGCAAGAAAATGCATCCCATCACGGATCCGTGTCCAAGGTAGTATTTTGGAGAGTCCACAACACGGTAGACGTAAGACGAGAAGCTGTGGCGAGTGGAAATAAGCGCGGGCTCGAGCGACACTGGATGAGGAGGCAGCTCACATTCCTCCACAGTTTCCGACTGAGACGACCATGGCCATACCAATAGCCTTCTTTGTAGATCCACCGAAAGAGTTGGCGCTCCAGGAGACAACAAGGGGAACGTTGGGGTCTGTTTGAGTGTGCGAAGGTAAGCGACGTCGGGGCAAGCAGAAGAAGTTGAACGCACAGATTCCGATGGCTCCAAGGAAGACTCCGGCGTAACGGATGTGGGGGTTGCGAGTGACGATGTTGAGGACAAAGCCGAGAATACCAATGGACGAGAAGGCAATGACAAAGATTCCGCGCTTTTGGAAACGATCCGACATGTAACCAGCACCGATGGTGGCGAAAGCGGCAATGATGTCTGCAGATGATGGAAATCAGCATCATTCCTGTATTTGGAGAGAGATGCTGCTCACAAGGAGGGACAGAGAGGAGCTGGGCAGTGGCGGCGGTGTAACCAAGGTCACGGACACTGGAAAAGACCAAGTAGGCTAGTAAGCCAAAAGCGCCACAACTCTAAAAAGGTCGTACGTACATAGTAGGTGAGAAGAGAGAGAAAGAGTAGAGGGGCATCAAAGTTCCGATATACATGATCTGCGAAGAAGCGGGTGGTGAGCCTTTTGCCTTCCGAGGTCGCCCCACGAAGATCTCGCAGAAAAAAGGCTTACAGAGAACGCCCAAACTTTCCAGTCCAAGAAGGCCTGGGAGATGAACTTTGTGTCGTAACGGGTGGCCAAACCACTGTCATCGCGAGCAAGGCGGGCAACAACGAAACGGCGCTCTCGCTCATCCTGGGGATCAAAAAGCGCGATCAGCGCCCTATTCTTGATTCATCGCGGGAGAATAGTACTCACCAAGAACTTGGCAGTGGCGGGGTAATCGTGCAACATCCAGAAAGAAGCGACGGCGACGATGACGGTAGCGATTCCCTCCTAAGAACCAAATATTTTTCAGTTTGGATGAGAAGAGAGCGAACATCGGTCGCAATCAAACTCACGAGAATAAAAATCCACCTCCATCCCTCAAGGCCACCTACGCCGTGCATAAGCTTCAGGTAAAGTAGTATCAGTCGCATGATACTTCGAGTCGAAGTTTGAATCCCTCACGTTGATCAAGCGTGCGAGAAGTCCTCCGAAAGCTCCTGCAATGGTGGCGGCGGAGAAGAAGATACTGATTCGGAGAGCGACCTCGTGGCGAAGGTACCATTGAGACAAAAAGAAGGCTGAAACGGTGGAAATGAGTGCCGTGCTGGAAATTGAAGGCTATGGTGCGCCACTCACTGACACCAGGAAACAATCCTGATTCGGTGATACCAAGGAAAACGCGGGCGGTGAAAAGTCCAGGGAAGCTGAATGGACGGTCGGCGTCAGATGAGCCGTACCTTCGCGGAACGAGTGTAGGAAAAGGCTCACTTGTGTACGATACCGGTCAAAGTAATGACGATACCCCAGCCAAGCATACTAAAATGTTCTGAGCTCAGTCTCTTGCCGAAGGAGTTGAGATAAAGAGCGGGGACTCACATGAGAGGCAACCACCTGGATGGCCTCCACGCCTTCATGACCATGTTACTCGGTGTCTACAGAATCCAACAAAATTTATCAGCAACGATTTTTGTACCCAACACTAGCTCAGTGACCAACCCACCTCAAAAATGACATAAAACACGAAAAAGATCGCAAGACAGTTCGAGTACTCCCTCGGCTTGAGGTGAAGGTTTTTGCTTAAGCCGAAGATGTTTGCATTACCAATGTTGGTTCGGTCGAGGAAAGAAAGTAGGTAAAGGAGGGCGAGCCAGGGAATGAGGTGCATGTCGATGCGCCTGACCACTCGCTTCTCGTAAGCCGCATCTTCGAGGTCTGCGTTCTCGCCGCCGGAAAGGGAGGCGACGTCGATTTGGTCGGTGGAGTACTTTTGTTCGAGGTCTGGTGAAGAAACAACGAGAAAATGTTAGTCGAGACGCGCGCGTTGTGTCGTGGCTAGGGTGTCAGTGCGATGTACTCACCCGCCATGGTCAAGTGGTAATAAAGAAGAGAAGCGGCCTAAAAGTTTTCGGACTTGATGAAGGAGAGAAGAGGAGCGCGTATGACTGAGCTGAAGAAGTAAGAGAGATTTGTACGAGATGTGGTCAGGTGGGCAACGCGCTTTCCAAAGGAACGTCGCACCCAACTCCGAACTTCTGCTTCCAGACATACTTGGCACTTCTGTCCGGCGTTCGTCCCATTGCCGGTTACTTACAAATCCACGATTTGCCATTAAATCTCTCGTAAGACATCGTTTATGGACAACGAGCGAGTCTGGAACTCACCAGAGTCCGCCAAGCCTTCGCGTCGGAGTGCCCAGGATGTGCGAATGGACGCCACGCAGGCACCAACGCCTCAATCAGCACCCTCCCCGGACCCTCCCCGTGGTCCTGTCTCTTATACAC
>JASZXU010000313.1:0-25812 GCA_035521515.1 Phenoliferia sp. Uapishka_3 | reverse complement strand
GACGACCACCAGATTAAGAGTCTGGTGCTCTACCGACTGAGCTAACCGGGCTTTGTTGAAGAGTGCCTCCGTCTTGGGGCTCAATATCGACGTCTGATCAATTCACATTCATCACTGTGGCCGGCGAAGATCTGCAAGGAGGTGACCACAGGATCCACTCTTGTTTTTTCCACACCACAAGGGGAGAAGTTGTTGCCAAACGCCACTTGTCGTTGTCACTGGCTGTCACCGCCACCCCGCCGCTAATTAGCCTTGCCGCGAAGCCCACGAAGCCGCCGGCGCATTATCGATACATCAACGAAGCGCACTACTTGTGCTTTGATGCTTTGAACCTCAGAATTGAGGATACGTATGTTCTCATGGACCTGAGAGAAACGCCGCAACAGCCCTGTCAACATCACCGCATTGCGCCAGAGCAAAATAGTTCTGGAACTACCCCCCCTGCAACCCATCGTCAGACCAACGCCAAAGGCTGATAATCTCTGTATAGCTTTCAGCTCTCAAGATTACAAGTTTTGAGAAGGCAATAGAAAAGATCCGACCGCAAGCCGGCAGTCGTTGACCGGCACGCGGCAGCCAATCAGGACTCGCAGAAATCGGGAATTGAGTTTGTAAGCTCGCTGGGCGCATTGCAAGAGCCGATCTTCACTCTTCGCTCTCTCCCTTACCCTCAAATACCAGGTTATCACTTGCTTAGACTTGGATACCTTAGAAACTTCACAGACTCTCAGGTGAGCACACGTCTCCTTTCGCTGACCTCCCCGCATTTGCCGCGGTCTGGGGTACGCTTTCTTCGGCTGGCTGATTGTGACTTTCATCGCGCGCCTCCATACGCCACAGAAGCACTTTCAACTAGAAAAGGCAGCACATCATGTCCGCTTTTAACACTCTCCGTCCCCTCCTCCGCTCCGCTCCCCGCCTTGCCCTCCGTGCGACCCCAGTCGCTCATAGCCGCGCGTTCGCTACCGCACCTGCTGCTGCCAAGGGCTCTAGCAACTTCCTTTACGGAGGAATCGCTGCTGCTCTCGTTGGAGGTGGAGCCGCTGCCTACTTTGCGCTTTCCGGGGACGACACCGACTACACCACCGTCAAAGCCGCTGCAACACCCCAGCAGGTCGACTACCAAGCGTAAGCTGCGGCTCCCATCCGCTAGAGATTTCTCAAGAGCTAATACAGTGGCGCTGTGTAGTGTTTACAACGCTATCGCTGAGGTCCTCGAGGCAGAGGACTACGATGGTGCGCTACAATCGACCTTGTGGTCCGTATCGGAGATCTGATCTTTGCTTTCCTGCAGACGGATCTTACGGCCCCGTTCTCGTTCGCCTCGCATGGCACTGTTCTGGAACCTACGACAAAGAGTCAAACTCTGGTGGATCCAACGGAGCGACTATGCGTTTTGCTCCCGAGTCAAACCATGGAGCCAACGCCGGACTTGGTGCTGCCCGCGACCACCTCGAGGCTATCAAGAAGAGGTTCCCCCAGATCACCTACTCTGACCTCTGGGTACGTCAGAATGACTGGGGCTTGTTAAATCAGAAAGCTTACGCGTAGCTATGTAGACTCTCGCTGGTGTTTGCGCCATTCAAGAGATGGGAGGACCTCACGTTCAGTGGCGATCTGGCAGGGCGGACGGTGATGTCCAAGGGTGCACTCCCGATGGGTGAGTGAAAGTTCCGAATAAGATTAACGTGCAGTAGCTGACTTTTGATGACTTTGCAGCCGTCTTCCAGACGGTGACAAGGGCAACGACCACCTTCGCAAGATCTTCTACCGCATGGGCTTCAACGATCAAGAGATCGGTATATCATAACTCTGAACTAGAGGAGATCACGAAGCTGACGATTTGTTGTTCTTGTCTGCAGTTGCCCTTTCTGGTGCTCACGCTCTCGGCCGATGTTAGACTTTGATCCGCGTCGCTCAGTGGGAAGACCCAAACTGAACCCTTTCTTAACAGGCCACACTGACCGATCCGGATTCGAGGGTCCCTGGACTTTCTCCCCGACTACCATGACCAACGACTGCAAGTCCATTCCGTCTCGGGGCAAAGTCACATCGCTGATTTCCTACACACGCACACAACAGACTACAAGCATCTCTTCGACCAGAAGTGGGTTCTCCGCAAATGGAACGGCCCCATCCAGTACGAGGACAAGGCCACCAAGTCAATCGTACATCTTATTTCGTTTACGGCGCTCCGATTTAATATTGACCCTTTTCTTTGCAGATGGTGCGTTGCAGCCCACCCATTTGTTGCTCTTCGCAAGGAATGCGTGGACACTCCATCTAGCTACTAATAAAATCGCCTTTCCTCTATAGATGCTGACCACCGACCACGCCCTCATGACCGACAAGTCGTTCAAGAAGTACGCTCAGGTCTACGCCAAGGACGAGCCCACATTCTTCCAGGATTTCTCCAAGGTCTTTACCAAGTGCGTATACAATGCACAAACATCAAGGAAAGGCTCGCTGCTGACAATGGTTCTCCCTCCTAGGCTTATCGAGCTTGGAGTCCCCACATCGCAGCTCTCTGAGCCCCTTACTCTCACAAAGACGGAGGACCAATAAACAACTAGACTGGTTTAAGTACATGGATGTAATAAGTTAGATCAAATCATAATTTGCACGGCGACGGGAGAGCGGTGTAGGTATCAACTGCCTCCCCTGCAAAGCATTGATGCAACGGAGGTGACCCCAGACAACCGAAGACACCAATCTTATCGATCCATCTTCTCGACCTTTAGGTGTGACCCGGTGGCTGGAATGATCAGAGCATACGCGAGTATCGCAGTGTACTTCTGGCCTCGGTAACGAAAAAGCGAGGATGAGTTGGCATTAAGCAAAAGTAGGGGAGTGTGGGAACAAAACAGCAACATCACTGCAGGACCGGGTCTTGAAGATACAAAGGACGGGAAAGATTATGAAAAGCGTAGAGTCGACCAGAATGGCTATAGTAGGTTCAAGTTCGGAGCTTCCTCATCAACGAGAAGATACCCATCGGACCGAATCCGTGTGCGGGATACGACACGAAGAGTGGTTCTGGCTCAAGCTCGAACTTGTTACGGAATTGCCCTGCGTAGTGAAGGAGGAGGGAAAGCTTTGTTCAGCGGCGGCGTCTTCTCGCACGAGGGGTTTTCAGACTCGTACCTCTTTCAGCTAAATGATATTTTGCGATGATCTTGCGGTAGACCTTTGTAAGAAACTTTGTTGGAAGTCGGCTAACAAAGTGATCGAAGAGAATTTCCTGCGCGGCGGAAGTGCCTTCACAAGAGGGCGTCGAGGTGAGTTGGCTCGTCTAATACACTGACAAGTCTAAGGTGCGCGAGCATACCGAAAGTGAGGGTATTCCGGTGTTCATCTTGCATAGTTTCGATCACTGTCGACTAGAACGGAGAAGGAAATGATGAGTAACCTTTGAGCAAAATGGATGACAGAAAGAAAAGTACGAGCAAGTCTTCTGAGGTACCCTTCGGCGCTTCCGGCTTGGAGGAGCGTCAGTTCGAGGTTTCTCATCTTTGTAAACAACATAAGCTCACGAAAACGATAGAGTTCTTGATTTGATAATTGTGCGCTGTGGAAAGCACCAGTCAGCTCCTCTGCGAGATCCACCAAGCAAAAGGGGAGCAAAGTATACCTCCTATGGGGGCCAGAATGCACACTCCGACTGCCTTTCCCTGGTTAGATGGAGATTTTAACGAGAGGAGCCCATGTAAGCCAGTCCTTTTTTTTTTTTTAGCTCACCTGCTGCTTCGCAACAAAGTACCTGCGGTTCCTCGAGTCGATCCATGGTAGCAAAGAAGACTGGGGTGGGCAAATGTCAGGTTGAAATTCATCGAAAGTGGTCGAATTCCTTGAATTTGACTCACTGAAGCGATTTGGGTCCCCTTCCTCTTGTCGAGCCAGCGCTGAAGGCCATTTTCAATCTCGAGCTTCAGTTCGGGTGGTGGCAAAAAGGTCGGCCCTTTGATAACGACCTCATCGATGCGTACTCCAGACCTCCAGGCAGATAGACGGTTCTTTTTGACATCCTTGCGCGAAAGTTCAACGTGCTTGGGGTGCATGACGTCCTCCCTTGACAACGCACACGATTCCATCAGCGTCTGTCCCTTGGTCTCCTAGCCCTTGCCTTCCAAAAAAAGAAAAGCACCTGATACAGTTGATCGAGTTCCAATGCACTCCACCAATCTTTCCGTCCGAAAGACCCTTTTCCAAGGTCGAGTTGATGCTCATGAATACGACACGCTTGTGCTTCGTCTTGCAGAACTCTGCGAACTCGCCGGCGGTCGAGACGATGTCTTCCTCTACCGCCACCGGATTGCCCCACGCAATATAGTACTACGAAGTGGTTGAGAATGACCTTTTCTGTTCCGAAATCCGTGGATGAAAACTAGTGGCGCACCTCCCCGGCCTTGAGATAGCCTTGCACTCGAGGACGCTCCTTGTTCGATTTTTCCGAACGCCAGATGCGATAACGCTGCTCGACCCAACTAGTAGCAGCGGCGTTCCCATGCTGATCAGATGAATCAGCCTCGTTTCACGTGATTTCGTGTACAGGAGTGGCACACCTTTCGAATCAGCGCCGGGAGGTCTGCCTTCTCAGGGTCGATCACTGTGTCGGCGAGTGAAATGCGCTCCGGGACTCTCTTCGTGGAGGAAGACTTCCTGAGGGTGGCTGACATCGTCAAGGGAGTGATTGGTAGAGGAGAGAGAAAAAGGAGAACCGGTTGTTTTTACGTGAGCTCGGTGACAAGGGACAACTCTGCTTTGCGGCTTACACCCGCGGCGACACCGAGGAGGCCCCTGCGTTGAACAAGCTGACTCAACAGGCGCATCAACGAATAGGAACTCTGCGTAAATATCGATCCAGGGAAAAGACTTCTAATGAGCCATGGTGTCGTTATGTGTCGGGTAGCAAGGAAGCTCGTTGAAGTGGTTCACAGAAAGAGGAAGGAAAAGTATGTCGCTAGGAGTAGCACGGTCAGGGGAAAGAATGGGAAACTGGGTCGTTTGTTTCGATAAGAATGAGATGCTCCTCTAGAAAATGGGGATGTCTTTCCGGTCACTGTGCAGTTTTCCACAATCTTTCTTATGTGTTGGCCAGTCGGCCATTTGACATTCTGAGGGCAGGGAGGTCAGCGCCATCATTGTGACTTTGAAGATGGAGGGGACGAACCACGGTCGCAATATCTGGAGACGTACAATGAAGAATCATCAGAGCTGATATCTTGCAAAAGCGTACACGAGAGGCGCTCACCGATGTTCAATTCCAGCCGCCTTGCACTTCTGACATGCCGCGAGTTTGATTCCGCTACCAGGTTGAGCTGGGGAATGATCAAGCATCAGAAACTTCCTTCAAGTGCAGGAGGAGATACGAACCTTTCTTGAAACAGTTTTCACAGCGCTGGATTCGATCCACGAACATGATCTTGTCGTAATAGGCGGCGAAGTCGGATGGGCCATTGATGGACATTCCCTTCATTGCTGCTTTGGCTCTCGATTCACTCCCAGCCTGCGTGATCATGGTCATCACAAAGTTCTGATATTGCTCCTCCAATTCTCGGGGGCTGAGTGGTGTTCGTTCCTCAGACCAATCTGGAGGGCGGCGAACTCCGGCCTGTGAATCAGGAAAAAGGTCATTCAGGCACATCCTCCGAATGGATCTCAACCTACAAGATCTGCCAATATATTTTGGAGCACGAAGCAAATGTAGCGAACCCGCTGAGTGACCATCGCCGACTGGAAACCTCGAGCGCCTCGGGACCTGGGGATGGAGGGAGTGTTGCGACCATCGATGCCTAACATGCTGTCCCATTTTCGGTGTGGAAAAGTCTGTAGCTCTTTTGGAGGATGTTTCGGGTCTTTGAAGATGAACTTGCGGATCAAGTCTGCCAAACCGCTGCCGTCTCCCGCTGCAAGGTCGAGAGTAATCTCGTCCGAGAACAACATCCAGACCTACTAGAAGTGTATTGTCAGCTTTCCAAAACGCTAACAGACCAAAATGCTGGTACGTGCGTACCCATTTGAATCTCTCTTCCTCCCAATCATCAATTGCTCTCAACAGCACACGCTCCCGCTCGGGTACACTCATCCCCACCCAGATGGGCTCAAGTCGGCTCCCCATCTTGAGCCATGTCTGGGTCAAAGCGGCTTGTTTTTCTAACAGCGCGATTTGGTTTCGCTGTTCCTCCTTCTGGCTCGCTTCCGAGCTGAACGAACGGTACTTTGAATCGTCCGACGAGGGCATGCAATCGACGGATCGGTCCGCCGCATAGATGAGGGCCAAGTCTGCCTGGTGGGCTACCATTTGTTGCCTGAGGTTTGCAGTGGCGGGAAGACGCCCCCATGCCTTGCCGAATCCTGGAACGTTGGCCAGCCTTGTTAAAGCTGGCTCTCCCGGCAATGAGAGGCCTTCTAGGTGACGGTCGGGCGGAGCCATGTGTGTAAATCTCGGTAAGGATCGTGCAAAAGGCGCTCGAGGATAGCACAATCACAGGGGGAAGAACAAAGCGAGAATAGCGTGGGGGTCTTGTTCCTGCTTACATGCAGAGAATCACAGTAACTTCAGTTTATGTGTCCCACTCAGCCTTGCATATGGCGTCCTCTCTCTTTTCGACTGGTTCATCGTTTATGTCGACTCCCGGGAGAGGGTTTCAAATTCAGTGTATTACAGGTCTGCGAGGGAGGGTATTCTTGCACTTAAGCGGTTCGAAGGAGGTGGAAGAGAGTATGTGACACATCAGAACTATGAACAGATATAGATTCGGTACTATGATTAAGTAACCTCACTGGAACTAGGAAATTGACTTCCCCTGGTGATGCGAAACCGGGCGTGAAGGCGACGGCGTGGAAGTAATGCGTCGGAGTAGTCCCCGAATTTTACCATCTTTGTGTGCCTTTCGCTCGGCAGCGTGTGCAGGTGGGGAACCATGACCGACGTTTGAGTAATGAGATGTCGGGCGAGGGCTCTCGATGCTAGCTTCGCTAACGGATGGGGCGTGGTCGGCAGTGGCGGATCGAGTGAGGCTTGGGGTGTCAATAGAGGTGGTGCCTGTACGACGGCTAGGAGCGGTGGGAGATGACGGAGGGGTCTGGAAGGCGTGGCCGTTAGGTTTGGGAATGGGAGAAGAAGGTGGAGTGGAGTGGGCGGGAAGCGGTGGCGAGACAGCGACCACAAGTTCTGGCTCCGGGAGCGGTGGCGAGACCGGAGAAGCTGCGACATCTGTGGCGGGAATCGACGGAGTAGCTTCGGGAACTTCCTCAGGCTCGGTGGGCGATGAAGAGGCGGTCGTTGGGGTTCTGATCTCGGGATGGGGAGCGGCAACGGCACCATTTGGCTCTGCTTTGGGGAGAGGGGACGAGAACGATGAGACGGCTTCGGTTTCTGGTATCGTTTCGGGGTGGGGTGACGACACGACAGAAAGAGAGTCGAAGTCGGGAAGAGGTGCACCGATGGCGGGGTAGACTTCAGCTTCGGGCAGAGACACCGAGTGCAAGAGGGGGGAATGGTACTCTGGCGAGTGTGGGAGAGGTGGAAGATTGGCGGAAGATGAGTGCTCTGGCCATTTGAGCGCGTCGAAGCTCATGACCCGCTGCAGTCGCTCTCTGAGGTCGACGGCTGGGGTGGAGCTGTGACGTCTTGCGCGCTCCTTGGGAGACTCCTTGGGCCCTTCCATAGCGTCCGAGCTGCGAAGAAGCCAATCAGTGCCTTTCAAACCAGGAGATGAGCGAAAGTACAAGGTACGACTTACACCATCCGTCGATAACGAGCGAAACTGTGTTGAGTGGACGAAGCCGCCGCCTCCGCCTTGAGCCTTAGCCCAACAGCCTCAATGACATCTTGCTTCAATCCCTCAGCCGCTTGTTCGAGACCTAAGATGATTTCTCTTGCGTTCGCAAGCGCCTTTTCCGTAGTCTCGATCCTAGAAGTCGACGCCTCGCGATCCTTCGCGCTAGCTAAATCCTTCGCGGCTCCAGTATCAACCCAAGCCTGCTGTAGCTCTCTTTTCTCCTCCGAAGCTGCCAGCAGCCACTTATCCTTCTCGTGAATCAACGCTTGCTCTCCCTCCCTTTTGACTCTTTCAAGGTCTGCTTCTAGCTCCTTCACCTTCGCCTCCAAGCTCGCCAACATCGCTCTGCCTTCCTCCATCTGGCAAAAGTTGATCCTTTCAATCTCAGCAAGAGCTCCCGCGGTCTTCTTCAGCTTTGCCTGAGCAGCCGCTTTTTCGTGTGAGAGCTTCTTGATTCGCGTAGCCGCAGCCAGCCGTTCTCGTGCAGCCGCCTCCATCGCGTCGCTTAAGGCCTTCTCCAGGATCTCGCGATAAATCGCGGTGGACTGAAATGCAGACTGGGTGGCAGAAGGAGATTGGTTGATAAGGTGTCCGGAGCCATGAAGAGCGCCTTGCTCTGGATAGGTCAGTAAGCATCTATCGGCGAGGTGTCAAGGTGGGCACATACCGAGCAGGGGAGAGGAGTGCAATATGTTTGGCATTGGCGATGCGTTGCCTAACAGCGGCATGATGGTGGTTGTGATGTGATTGGAGTGCGAAGTAGTGATGGATGGATCGGGAAGAAAGGATTTAAAGGAGTGCGAGCCAATGCGGAGGAGGTCGGGCTCGCGGCGAAGTCGTTGGAAGTCAAGGCAAGACTTAGCAAAACTCGGGCACCGCTGGCGACTAGAAGTGTACGTCAGCGCTTCAGTCATTTCAGCTTGTTCCGAAAACAACAGACACACCTTCAGGGATTTGATAGCGGAAGGGTTGAGGAGTATTGGTCGCGCCGCCCCCTTGCGTCCTTTTCCTCTCCTCCAGACACCGAGCGAGGGGCGCCTTGACCCTTTCTCCTAATGTTCACCTTGAGGCTTGAAGGATCATCCGACCCCTCGTCTTCATGCCTCCTCGCCGGGCTCAAGGCGAAGGATACTCCACCACCCGAAAGAAAACGGAGCTCGGCGGGCTAATGTGCTGTGGTCGTCCTTCCTCGTGGACGCCTAGGTATGCTTCGTGTTCTTGATCACTTGGAAATAGTAGAAGGGAAAATGCGTGTTATTGTTCTTCTTTCTGAAATGCTACAGTCGTTATTGTCTGCCCCGTCGCTCCTCCAAAGATGAAGCTCTGGAGATTCGCGAGGGAATTAGTCGGCTGCTTTCAGTAGGCACAAAAAGGCGTGGAGTTATTCCAAATGGCGTACCTTGGTCTTGGAACATGGGAGTGATAGATCAGGCCTACGCGAAGTGCAGCACTCTGTTAGTAAGTTTCGGCTGATTTCAGGAGTGTCAGCCAGGACTGACCAGTTTCTGGCGTCACAAACACTTTTGTTAGCTCTGGCAGGGTGAAGTTGCCTATCTTGCCCATCGACGAGATCTGCTGGCCATTTTGTGATGCCAAAAGAGATGAGCTGGTTCCAAAGAATAGAATGATGAAGTGAGCTGTGACAAGCATCAGATTGGAATTATTTCGAGTGATGAGACCAAGGCTACTAACCTTCAAGAGCTATCTCCGAAAGCCACGAAAGCAAACGAGAGGGTACCCTCCTTCATCTCGCTCCCAGTGCTTCTCCAAAGACTTTCGAGATCTCCTTCTTTATGAACTCCATCGCTGCAGGTCCACCACCCTCAAGAGTCCCCGGTAAGACCCTCACGAACGCCGTCTGACTCCCTTTCGCTTCGTCCTCCACATTCGCCCAGAATTCTTTGAAGACTTTGTCTGCGGCTTCGGTTTCGGCGTCGGTATATCCCCCGCCAAAAAGAAGTACTTGGGGACGGGGGTGCAGAAGCTCGAGTGCCGCGAGGAAGGTGGGCTCGGTGAAAGAGGTCGAATAGATTCCGCTGACGGTGGTGTGGGTGGAGATGGGGCGGCGACGCTACTGGCGACGACACAATTTCTGCCTACGGTCAAAGCGGTGGGGAGCATGGTGCTAGTGGATTGTGGGGCTCGAGCTTGTTGCTGAGAGAGGGCAGCGTGGGCTGCGAAAGCAATGGTTAGATGACGTCTCGCCACAGCTTCGAAATCGGGGATAGTGCAGACGCACTTGTTTCTCAAATTATACGGCGGATAGAGAAGAAGCAGGTGGGGGCATCCTTCGGGCCAAGGCTTACGGCCGGCCGCTCCGAGACATGGACGTTGTGGTGCCACGAGCAGGCGTGGGTCCAGACATTCATGGAACTCACTGCAGCTTCTTCGAAACGCGCCTCTATCAGTATCCGATGGAACGATGAAACAGCATCTGTCCAACATACCTGCCCACACCGTTTCTCATTCTCACACACTCTTACCCTTCCGCACTAAGAAGTCTCTCGCATCTTTCTCTCCCTCCTCCCCCGGCGGAAATAAGAGCACGTTCGCCAGCCACCGCAAATCACTGAAGTTCTTATAACTTTTCGCGATCGGCTCCCAGAACTGTTCCCTCAATCTTGGCAAAGCACCGACTACGATAGCTAATTGAAGGCTTTGGTCGGCTTCCTTCTCCGCGTCCTCTGTCTCTTCCCAGGTTTCTGTTGATGAAGATGGCTTGGAAGGTGAAAAGATAGGCAGGAGGAGTCGAGAGAGGGCGAGATAATTTGAAGTGAGGAGGGCGGCGTAAATGGAGTGGGACAAAAGTAAAGGGGCGGAAAGCGGTGAAGGTATGATGGAAAATGACGTATGAAGGACGGAGCGGAATGAGGCAAAGTCGGAAAGGTGGGTGGTTAGATAGGTGAGGTAAAGAGACAAGAAAAGGACATGGGAGGCGGGCGGTGTGGGATTTGGTGGTGTGGGCGCGAGGGAGAGTGAGGAAAGGGCGGAATCTAGAGTTGCTGAGGCATTGCGAATGGGAGCTTGTGCGAAGAGGGCAGGATGAATCTCGAAGACGAGGTTGGGTAGACAAGCAGCGAGCTGTGACCAATTATCGGCAAGGATAGAGTACCGAACGGAAGACTCGTAGACTGCAAAAAAGTCTACTTCAGTCTCAGAGTGTAGATTTTTTACAGCAAGGTAGCGCACCTTCTGCTGTGAAAGTATCGACTCGTCGGATGGATTTTAAGCCTTCGCGAAGTTTCCCTGTTCATCGGGTCAGCCAGAGAGTCAGCCGAAGAGCCACAGTTCCTGAAAACCAGGCTTGGTGCTCACGAAAACCCAGCAAAATAATGGAGAGCTCTTCGCGTTGTTTGCTAGTGCCTGGGATGACTTTACCGTCCGGAGAACGATCTGGGAATGCCGCATGGAACTTGACGAGCTTTGCCGCGATGTGGGAGCGGAAGCGGGCCTGTACATCTGGATTCTTCAGGCTGCAGAAGTTATTAGACCAAGTTCAGCTTCGCCTCGTCTACGTGGGATCACCTTGCTTCGTCGTCGTCATCTAAGCCTCGGGAAGGGCTCGCGAGCATCTCCATCTCGCCAGGTTTCCGACCCACTTCACTCCTGGCCTGTCTAAATCCCCCGCCACTAAGAATGGATGCATCGCTTCCGCGCCCTCGCCCAGCTCTCACGCTAGGCTGAGTCGGCCGAGACGTTGGAGTTGTGCCAGAAGGCGGCGTCGCCCACCTCGAGGCCGAAGGAGGCGGCTGAGCTCCCGGTGGCTGTTGGCGTGCACCTGGTGGCACGTATTTTGACATAGGGTTGAAGGAAAGTCAATGTTTGATGAGAAGCAAGTGGGGCGGCGCTCACACGGCCCCCTTGAAGTTGTCTTCGCGCGCCGCGTTTCAAAGAGAGATCGCCTTCCATCGCTTTGACTGAGAGAACCTCCTCGCCGTACCCGCATCGCCTCTGACGACCTTCAGGAATCCACTCAGTCACTCATTTAGACCCAATTCCAGACACTAGACTCGACCCCCAGCCTCCCGACTCCCTCCCGACTCATAAAACAACAAGCCTCAAGCCTTCTCCTGGAAGCCTTTAGAGTCCGCAGGAGCGACCGCTCGCGCCAACTGGCGGGCACTGCCAACTCAAAGTGTGAGTCTGCCTTTACACCATTACTGCGAGAGAGCACGAGAGACGCGGTCGTGAGGGCGCACTTTATAGAAGCCACCCGGCTCTCCCGCTAGGAGCTCGCGTCGAGACGAGGGGACTGCGCGCTTCCATATCGAGTACTCAAACTGTGGAGAGAATGCGCTATGAGCTGAGTGACAGAGGGAGGGGAAGAGGAAGCAAGAGGGACTAGTCTGTGACGTGTGGACATCGCGAGGAGGCTACTGACCTTGCACTTCGCACACTGTGGCTCTCGTCCTTTCTCAGGCTCGTGCGACGAACATGGCTCCTCGTACAACACATTACTCCCTCCTCCCGCTATCCCTCTTCTCCTTCCTCGCTTTCCTCCCACATCTGCCGCTAGCAGCCGCCATAGCCTCGTCTAGCGCAAGCTCACTTCCGAAAATCGACTTCAATGCCATCGGCAATGTCGCCGTCGTTGGCAACTTCGGTGCCCTCTCCCTCTTCGACCCTACCACTCCTACCGTCACCTTTTCTTCTAATGCTTCGACACTCGTCGCCCGCTCAGAGGCGGGCGTCCTAGCCAACCTGGGCGAGACGAATGTTGGAGGTGTTGTCTCCGCTATTTGCCAGTCTCCAGGCGGCCCCGTCTTTGTCGGTGGAACCTTCACGTCCTTTGCAGGCGTTGCCGTCAGCAATATCGCCGAGTACGACCCTGCGACTAGAACTTTCTCGCCCCTCGGAGCAGGCCTCGACGACGCTGTCCTCGCTTTGTCGTGCAACAGCTCCATCGTTTATGCCGGCGGGAACTTCAATGGTCCGGTGGGGGCGGCCACAGGGTCGTACGGTGGACATGTAGCAGCGTGGTCGATAGCTGGAAAAGCGTGGTCAGCGCTGCCTTTCTCAGGTCTCAACGGACCCGTCGAAACTATCGCACCGTCTGCCGACGGCAAGTCACTCTTCTTTGGAGGCGCGTTCACGACCGCGTTCGCGAACGGGACTGTCGTGACAGGGACAAAGACGACTACCAACATCTCGGACGCCACAAACGGTACCATCTTCGCGTCTCTCGGGTCGTCCTTGACTCCCATCTCGCTAAACGGGTCCGAGTATACCGCGAGTCCGACGTCGTACCTTAGTGGATTTGGTCGACCAGAATATGCCTTCTGTCCGAAAGGAGCCGATGGTATCAGCAACACTTGGCTCATGGTGGATGGCGCCGATGGATCGTTCATATCGCGGTTGACTCGCCCTCTTCGCGTCCGCGGAATCCGACTCGGCAACACCTTCTTCGAGGGTCGCGGAACTCGCAACTTCAGGTTGGTCATTTCAAGAAGCAACAGAAATTGAATACTGACCCTTTCCCCGACCGACTAGTCTCACCTCTATTCCCGACAACACCGTTCTCGAGCTGACCTACGCCTCGAACGCCTCGGACCCAACGTCCGCTCTCGCCACCTGCATGGCCAACTGCGTTCTCGCGCACGATCCCAGCGTACCTTACCAGGACTTCCTCTTCCCAGCCAATTGGACCATGACTGGATTTGAGCTCGACATTTTCGGACACTATGGCGCGGGTGCAGGACTCCACCTCCTTCAGCTCCTCTCCGACGGGGCGTACGATTATGCCGTGGCTGCCAACAATCTTTCGCCCTGCACCGAGGGACTTGCTGCCAGCGCCGAATCGACAGTGTCCACTACTGGGAACTGGACCGAGCAGAGCGTTTATGGAAATATTGCTGGAACGAACCAGGCTGTCCTCTTTGGAGCAGTTCCGGGTGGTACGGCAGCGGCGGACGCGCCGTCCCTCACTTGGACTCCAGTAGTCACCCAGGACGGAGCCTATGAGATCTTCCTTGTGACGCCCGGGTGTCAGCCTGAAAACAACTGCCCCGAAAGGACGAGTGTCAGCGTTGTCGTTACCCCAAATGGCGGCGCGTCAACCACGACCATCATCGATCAGACCAACCTGCAACAAGAGTCGACGAGCATCTACTCTGGCAATCTCGTCGCTAGCAGTGCTACGAACGGAGGCCTCACGGTCACGCTCGGCCTTGCCAGCAGTGGAACTACTACTCCTGGAACGACGTACTTCATGATTGCCGACTTGATCTATCTCGTCGCTGCCAGCACCAACGGAACTGTTACCAACGGAAGCTCAAGTACGACTGGATCGACAGCGACAGGTCGCGGAATCTTTGAGTTTGCGCTGGTGGGAACCGGTGCTTTTGGCGACGCCGTTCCTGCTGCTTCCGCACTTGACGCCACTTCGACTCTTACCAACGCAACTGGCCTCGACAATCTTTCCTTCTTCCTCTCCAACAGCGCGTCAGTCAACTCGATTGTAAGCGTCGGATCCGATCCGTCGGCGCGAGTTTTCATCGGTGGCGCATTCACCTACTCCGAGAATGGCGTGTCGTCCGCCAATGTGGTCGAATACAGCAAATCAGTTGTGACGGTGGCTCCCAACGGAGGACTTGCGGGAACTGTCACCTCACTGGTCGAGCTCAATGGCTACATTTACGCTGCAGGATCGTTTACGCAAACATCAGATGGGACAGTCCAGGGTCTCGCAGGCGCTGCGCGATGGCAGTACACCTCGACTGGCACCTCCTGGACCCCACTCTCTACCGTTCCCAGCATTGGCGGTTCCATTGCGGACCTCGGTCTCGTCAACACGGGTGCGAACGACTCGATCGTCGCAGTTGGTGGCGGAGGATCCGGTCTCGCTTTCTTCAACCCAAACGTTGCGGCATGGAACACGACCGCTGCTGGCTTCTTCATTGGAAACCTTACCGCCTTCGGTGGCTCCACCCAACCATCCAACATGAATGCGTCGACGTATTTTGCCGGCAACATTGTCGCCGCCTCAAGCCATGTCGCACCAGGCGGAGGATCGCTCTCTTCCAGCGGCAACACCCCCGCCATTTCCCCCTTTGGCTTCACCCTCAATAGCTCGGCCGAGTCCTCATCTACACCTTCTACCCAAAGTACAGCTAGGCGATCGTCTATCCCCACGAAGCGATCCCTCCTTCGCGAAGCGATCAACAAGATGACGCCGCGCTCGCCTGGGACGCCTCAGCATTCACTCGTCGAGCGCGCATCAGATATCGTCACATCGCTCCCCTCGGCCTTTTCTTCAGCAACAACGGGCGAGATTCTCACTGGTGCATTTTGGAAAAATGGATCGACCTCCTACATTCTTCTCGCAGGGCACTTTGCCTCGTCGAGTGTGCGGAATGTTGGACTTTACGACCTCAATCGACAGACGTTAAAGTCGCTGACGGGAGAGACGATCTCAGGAACGGTCATGACTTCGGGAGTCTTTGATTCCTTGGCGTGGATTGGGGGGAACTTTACGACGGCGTCGGGCAGACAAGGGCTCGCGACGTACGACTTGTCGACTGCTAAAGTTGATGAAACTCGGCCTGCGCTTACTGGTAAGTCTTGATCTCCCCTCCTGTTTGTGTTACTACCACTGACCGAGATCCCGAAACCTATAGGCTACACGGGAACAAACGCGACCGTTAACGTGGTTGCCCAGCGACCAGGCTTCGACACAGAAATAGTTGTCGCCGGTGCTTTCGCTTCGGCTGGCTCGCTTGCTTGTCAGAGCATCTGCTCCTGGGACACCAAGGCTATGCAGTGGACCTCCTTCGGTAGTGGCCTCCAAGGTGTCGTCGGCGCCATTTCATTCACCGGTGTACGTCCTCACCTATTCCTACTCTCCTTCATTTACCATCTGACTCATCTTATCCCTGCAGTCTAACTCGCAATACCTTCTCGCGGCCGGTTCCTTTCTCATCAATGACACCACGACTTATCTCGCCCAGTGGAACTACCAAAATTCGAGCTGGACCATCCCAGGACATCCTGCCGACCTCCCGGGTCCTGCAACGGCAGTCTCAGCCGATGGGACCAACGATGCCAAGATTTTTGTCGCAGGAATGATTGGATCTGACTCGCCGTACTTCTTTTACTGGAACGGGACGACTTGGGCGAGCATCAACTCGGGTGGTCTCCAAACGGGCTCGGGCGTCCAGCAGCTCCTTTTTGTTCCTCTCACCAACGATCACAACTCGAACTCGATCATCGAGAAGGACAGGATGCTCATGGTCTCTGGAGACCTGACGATCAACTCGACGAGCGCGTCAACAGCGTTGTTTGATGGCGAGACCTGGTATCCATATCTCACTTCTACCTCAACCTCGGGTGGATCGGGCGTCGTTTCGCAATTTTTCTACTCTATCACTACCTTCAGCTTAGCTGGCCGACGTGAGTGCATCCTAAGTTTGGTAGAACGAACACTCATAGCTTGCAACTCGGCGCAGATCACCGCTCCGTCGGCATTGTCATTCTCATTTCCATCGTAATCGCTCTCGGTGTCGTCTTCCTTCTCGTCATTATTGGCATACTCATCGCCTTCGCTCGTCGCTCGGAGGAACCCTCCTACCCTCCGCCAGCAGCACAACATCGCGAAATGATGAGTGACCTCCACATCAAACATCACCCAACGGCTTTACTTGAAGCTGTAGGGGCGGCTACAGTAAATTGATCCCTCGGAGCTTAAAGATCTGTAGCTCATCCTTTGTTTATTTGCAGGCTGTGATGCTCGATGGCAAGGGCAACACCAAGGAAGCGCAGGAGGAGAAACGGATTCGGGACCACGACTCTATTGCCGGTCCAGTCTCATTTGACGGAGAAGGAGAAGGCGAGGGCGGAGCAATGAGTTGGGATAGCCATGGTGGGCCTGAGACGGGTGGTGTGGCACGGGCGCGGTACAGCTTCACGGGAGAGCATGTCGGTGAGCTCTCGGTTTCTGCAGGAGAGGACCTCGTCATCCTCGAGGCTTCAGACGCCAATTGGTCCGTTCTTTCCAACCGTTTCACTCTTCTCTCTTCCTGACGTTTTCTGGACTTCGCAGGTATCTGGTTGCAAATGATCGAGGGCAACGAGGACTTATGCCGGCAAGCTACCTCGCTGGCTAAGGTCTTGATTCGGTTTTTATTCTCCGGGACTTTTGGACAATTTTGGGTTCTCGACGGACCCTCTCCTGCATTTAGACTCAATCGCATGCTATGCTATATACCACATTCTTGAAACAGTACTTTTTCCCTTTTTGCCGCCAAGGTGCGTGTTTGGTGGGTTGACTTGATTAAGTACTGAGTACTGTAGCCGAAGGCCGAGAGGAATCTCGAAACCTCACGACTTGCGCCCTAAGCGCAATATCTTTCCCTTTACCTTTCCCGCACGCGCTTTACAGATATTCGACGCGCTGAGATCTTGTTCGCGTTGGTGTTCGATTTCAACGGCATTGCCAGTCGTTGCCACGGGTGGTCCGGCAGGTGGCAAGCGACGCGTACGTGGCATTTTAAGGGGATTTTCCAGACTCTTGGACGAAATGCTAACTTTGTAACAGGTGCAACCTCGTACACTTCAATATAACAGGTGCAACCTGGTACACTTGAAACCTAAAACTCTGCCCTATTACTTGTATCACGAAGACGAAGAAGAAGTCACTCTGACATCTCCTGCATCAGCACCCTTCTTTTCATCATTTGATCCAACCTGTTACCCCACGTCGAATTAGCGCAACTTCTGACAGGACAGTGAGAGTAAGCTTACACGGTGGAGATGCGTGTTCGGGTGACCCGGTTCTCGCTCAAGCTCCGCCAGAGCTTCAAATCTAGGTCCTTTGAACCAAAAGCGGGCCCACAAGAACCAACTACCTAGAGCGTACAGTGCAACGATTCCCACAGCAACTGAGAGGGATGATCTGTGAGATGGGTCCAGTAGTCGTGAAATAAACCATTCTTACCTGGGGTGTAGTTGAGAGTTTGGCTGTTGACCGGTGTCAACTCTGGCAAACAGCCGGCAATCGTGATGAAGCAGACCCAACACACTGCGACAAAACCAACGGGCCTTGACAAAAGTTGATCAGACGCTGTTCAAGTTGCATCGAGAACTCTGGGCTCACCTCGAGAACTTTCCAAGGTGAAACGGTCCGCGAACGAAATTCTTGCTCTCAATCAGAAGGATGACTGTGTAGGCATTCATTACTCACGCCTCTCATCTCAGGTCAGATTCGAGGCAACTCACGAATGGGGATTCCGTAGGAGATGTACAATCCAATCGTAGCAATACTGGTTGCTGCAGAGAATCTGGAAGGATCGCTGTAAGTAAGCACAAATGTAAACCGTCAGGGAGCGACGACCAGCTACTCACGCGACAGATGAACCGAGGGAAGGTAAGGCGAGAATGAAAGCAAGAATGACCGCCAGCCAGACTGAAAGTTTGTTGGTTTCAGTCAGCACCACTCAAAAGCGTTGAATTTCTGGTTTGACTGACTGGTGCGAACGGGGCTTTGAAATCGCGCATCAACGTGGTCGAACCATCCAGGGAGGGCACGGTCGCGCTATAAAGAAAAGAAGGAAACGTCAAACTCGTAAGAAAAGAACGAGGAAAGATGGTTTGAGCGTACACTGAAGGCGTACATCATACGGGAGTTACTCTGGAAAGGAGTATCAGTTCTTTGGTCCGCAGCCGACCTGGTCAGCGAGACATACCGTGATGGAGAAGAGGCCACAGCACCAAACACAGATGATGATGTAGGCAAAGCTGCATAGAAGTGCAACGTATTAGGTGTCAGGTCGTATAGAAGGTTGCGAGGTAGTCCTTACGCCACGGTCGCTCCGGTCGTTCCGAAAACGTCAAGGAAAATTTGCAGGACTGGTTGACCTGCCGGAGAGTCCACAGTGTTGTCGAAGTCTTGAATTGAAAACAAGAACGAAACAAGAACAAAGAATCCAAAGACGGCAGATGCTGAGATAATAAGAGTCAGCAAAGAACGTCAGTATGCAGGTGGCGTCGAGAAAGAAAGTGCGCACCGGCAACCGACGTTATCACACCTATCGGCGCACTCCATGCCGCATTGTGCGTCTCCTCTGACATATGAGCTTGATCATGGACATCTGTAAGCAAATCTCTAATGGCAGCAACCAGTTAATTTGGCGTACCGGAGGCATCAAATCCCTACGAAGGCAGCACGCATGAGCTAGGTTGTACCTGACACCCAAACCGAAGTTCCATACCGTAATGGTGTACTGGCAGGTCAAAATTGAAATAACAGCGACGTACGCCGGGCTAGCCCGCTCTGACCACCCGGTAGAGTCGCTGAATAAGGAGAACACCTCGGCGGCGGAACGATGAGTCGGAGCTTTTGCGAGGACGGCAATCACGAGACCTCCAACACCAAGCGAGTGCAGGGCTATTGAGACATGGTTCATGTATCCGAGAATCGCTACACCGAAGGAGTTGATACACCCATGTCTGGAAGAACGTCAGCCGGTTCCGCGTAGAGATGATGAGCTGACGAACGAGAACAAAATCCCGGCATAGATACCAATGGTGCGAGGTGCGGTGGCTTCGTAGCCATGAATAGCTCCCAAGACCGAGATCAATCCAGCATTTCCGAAGGAGATTCCCGTCGTAACCGCAACCTGACCAAGAAGGTTGGCATACCTAATTTTGATAATATGATGAGTAACATCTCGATACACCTGCTTGAAGAAACAAACCCGGTCGTCCAAGCTGCGAAGGCCGAGTACCTGGCGATGGCAGATGCGGTCAGGTTTGCAGCACTGACATCCAGTCCGTTGTCACATACTTTGGTGATGCGATCAGAGCCGCCCAATGGTAAGGTCCTGATTTCCTAAGTCAGTTCAAAGAGAGAATTGGCAATAAACTGGTACGGACCTCCACTTGTGGGAATTGCTGATACAATCTCAGCCATTCCCAGTGCTACGAACCTGCAAGTATTTTTCTGAATCAGCCGTTGCTTCAACCTCGTGAGGAGGTCGGAGGCAGTGCAAACATCGTGAAGAAAGACACCACAATCTTCAGGGCGGTGAAGGATTAGCTCTTATCTCACCCCAAAATATGCAATTTTGACGCACCCAGCCCGTAGCCATCGTTCCTGGTCCTCCCGTTGTCAAACCGTCTGAAAGAGCACTACGAGTCAGGTCTTCGGTCGTGCCGCGTCGCATTTCGCTCACATGAGAAAAGAGTCGTAACCTAATCGAAAGCTCGTCAGCTTAGGAGTAACAATAACAAGGGTAAGAGTAGTACACCGGTGATTACAGAGATGACACTGAAGCTGATACCGAAGGATTGTATCATACTCCAACCGCGCTTCAGCTCTGCAGGCGCGAAGTCAGTGGCCGAAGAATGTGACGAGTCGGGACAATTTTACCCTGATTGTATCCCAGGTCAGCTAGGCGATTTTCATCGGCCAGTTGTCCACCTGACTTGGCATGATGGTGGGCTTCGGGGTGAACGTCAACGATCGCTCCGGGCATGGCGGCAACTAAGGGGAACTGTGCGGAAAAGAGGTGGGGGCTGAGGTTGTAGCGCCCGGATGCAGTCGAGGGATCGAAGCTGGGGATCGGTGAGGGGCGTAGACGAGGTTGGGTGGTGCTGGTTTGAGTTGAGAAGCAGAATGGCAAGGAAGCGGTTGATCTTTTGTGGAAGCCTCAAAGGCCCATGCATCATTGCAGCGGCTTGCAAGCGCTCGATAAGCAATCGGTCAATCCCCCGTCCCTCCCCGCATTCGTTAGATAGCGAAATGATCGAGCAACGAAACAATGTCCTCTCGTCGTGTCGAGTTCAAAGGTGACCTACCTATTCGAAAGGCGTTTCTATATCCACCCGCATCCGAAAATGCTGCAGAGAAAAGGCCACCGGAATGTCTGTCCAAGCGCCACTCTCGATCAAGCAGCCAGGTCAATCCAATCAAATCGGCATTCTGCCCGGGACATCGCCATCGGGTGAGGCGTCTCAGGCGTACCACACACCCTTTGCACTTTCTTTCTTGCATATCCCTTTCTCGCCTCAAAATTCGCATAATAGAGCAAACGAATTGTGCCGGAGGTTGCCTTCAGACTGTAAACCGTTTGTGGCCTGTCACTCGAAGGTGAAAAAGGCATAGACCGTTGTAGACCGTTGCGAATTGTTGCGACGTCCGCACCCACGCGACGTCAGACAGTCCAAAGGTTTTCCTGTACAGTTTCAGGAGAGGCAGATGGGAGCCCAACAACCGCAACATCGCGGAAGCTGCTTGAAGAGGCACTCCATCGAATGAACAAACGCTCTGAGCTCCTTGATGCCAACGACTGCACTCCAGCACGCGGCACGTCTCCACAAAGGTTTATGCACTCTCACTTCTGTACGCCGCAAACGCCAATCATACCACTTCCTACGCGTGCTTGACGTACGCAACACGAGCTTTGTAAGGTAACGGTAACGTTTGCATTTCATGATGGTCTTGATATGAAACACTAAACAAGAAAGGGGGAAGCAACAAGAACAGCGGCACAGGCGCTGGCGCTCAACACTACAACCTGATGCCGCCCGTAAGCTTTGTACCGTTCAAAATCGGAACGTAAGGTAGAGTATCCATGATAGGTCCCTTCTTTCCCTTGATAGGGACCACTTTACGAACACCGGCACAAAGATCGGATCCTTTGGAGGTGACCCCTTCGCCACCCGACTGCGCGAGTGCATGGATGACTTCGGAGTACTTCTTCATGCTCTCGACCTCATCTGTAATACAAACCAGTCAGCTACATCTCTCGAAAGAGCTCTCAAGGGTACAGCTTACATCCTCCTTCGATGCATCCTACTCGGAGGGTCGCAAGCAAGTTGTTCGCACCATTGCTGGAGAAAAAGGGCCTAGGTCAAAATCCGTTACAAACTCGAATGAAGCTTTCCTGAACTTACCTGTGGTCGTATAGGCCACCACTACAATAGTGTTGTTAGTAAAAACGTAGACGATCGCGGAGGAACTTAGCCACTCACTAGAAAGCAGTCGTTGCGTCTTTGCCGAGACGAGCCTTGATGTGGGCTTCTCCTCCAGGATGGTCCTTAGTGAATTCCGATACGTCGTGAATGAAACCGCCGATGACGATGAGCTGGCGAGTCTTCGAAGCGGCTTCGACTAAACAGGAGGGAGTGGTGGCGTCAGTGGCTTCGCAGCGATTATGTATGAAATTTCCACCTCACACTCATCCCAAGACAAGACGGGAAGGTCGTTCGAGTCCATTGGCCAGATTATGTCTTTCTTCGCAGCTGTCTGAAGTTTCTTGAGTGCCATAGCGAATTGACCCTTCTTGATCTCGTTGTCGGGGAAGACTTTGAGCTGAGATGCAAGGCCGGCTTTGTAGCATAACCAGATAAGCCACTGTGGGGTAAAGCAAACATTAGTAGGGTTGCAACATTGACTTAAAAGGAGATGATTACTTTGGTGGGGTCGTACTGATACCATTTGATGGCGTTGCGGAAGTCTGAAGAAATCTTTTTAGTCGAGTGGGTGAGCTGTAGTAGAAAGGCCTAATACCTTGAGGGAACTCGTGGTGCTGCAAAGAAAATCACGGCATCAGTATAAAGAATCTTCGAGGCTAGTCAATACCCTACGAAGTTGTGGTATCCTTCTCCAACAGTGACAAAAGCAGTGAGCACGTGGTCCTGCGAATACAATATCGTCAATGTCCATGCTTGAACAGCATCTGGGCAGAGACATACCTTGGGCGAGTGCTTGTCGTCATATCTAGAGTGGGATGTTAGCCTAATAAAGTCAGGCCTTGAGAAATCACATTTACGGGTTCTCTCCAATCCAGTGAGCCAGAGAGTTGACACAGAAAGTTGACTGGCGGCGTAGAGAAGATTAGTGATGAGCCGCATCATACGCATCAAGAAAAATCTTACGTGGTGAACAATCAAGAGCCTCATCACACCGGCATAAAAGAATCCTCCTCTCCAGTCGCCCCACCCGAGCCCAGCGACGACAGTCGGGAATCCACTGTTCAACGGCTTAGTATCTGATCACTCATGTTCGACCGAGAGAAGCAGTACTAACAAAGCCATTCCGAAGATGAGTGGAAGGTACCACTACAAGTAAGCTCAATCAGCATCCACCTACACCGGACACCCGCTAAACATCGCAGACGCCCTCACCCTGTGTTGCCATCTAACGACGGGATCAGCCTGGATGTCTGAAACGTCCGCTATACCAGGGCGTCTCCTCGGCTTGAGGATCATCCACCCGACGTGAGACCACCAGAACCCGAGTTGAGCGTTGTATGGGTCGAGTTCCTGGGGAGTTTCATTTGAAGCTTGAGCAACGTCCGTTGAGATCAGAGTGAGTGACTAACAGTATCAGTGTAGCGGTGGTGAGCGCGGTGACCTCGAGACCACCATTTGATTGAACCTTCGAAGCTATGAAGTCACTGAGAATTAGCGCGAGGCGAGCGGTGGCGCGATAGCGCTGCCGCGAGCCGAGTAGGTGGAAGCACGGAGGGTGGTGTAGGGGATAATGCGACGAGGCTGAGAACATCATAACAACTTACGCTCCAGCTCCAGTCATTGCAAAGTAATAGCGAAGGGGCTTCGTCGCGGTGTACGAGCGGTGGCTCCAAAGACGGTGGTAGCCAGCCGTGATCGCTGCGAAGAAGCTCCCGTCAGTGCCCGATGCTCTCCTTCTCTATAGTTGCTCAAGGAACGCTCACCAGAACCGGTCATAAAGTAATAAATGAAAGTCCAGATAGCAGTCTTCCGCTGCATTTCCGTGGTGGCGATTCCATAGATCGTCAAAATGGGGACGATGACCAGGGCGAAAGTTGAGATCCACTGAATATTTTGATGAAGGTTCGCCCAGGTACTGTCATTCATTGAGAGTTAGCATCCCCATCACCTCCCGAAAATCACCGACGCCGAACTCGCCACTTACACTGGTGGCAGCGGCCTCTCTTTTGCAATGACCTTCCTGACGTAGTTATCGTCCGCATAACCTTCTACAGCAGTAGTTTCGCCTTCGTCGCTTTCCTCATCTACCCTCTCTCGAGGAACATCGTCGGTTGGAGTCCCGACGGCTGTATAATCTGGGAAGCGGAAGCGAAGAGGCGTCTTGGCGGAAGGAGCGGCAGTGTCGCCGGTGGACTCCATTGTCGTTATAAATGAAGGGAGGTAAGTGGAGGAAAAGAAAGAGTTGCAGAAGAATCGGCCTGAAGACGATGAGGGGCCCGGAGAAACCAATCGCCTCCCCAACGGAATGCGGTCGAAGTTCACCGACGTGAGGAGGCGCAGAGAAGGTCCGCGAAGTCAGGGGCTCGTCTTTCGCGTGGGATTGATTGGTCAGAGACCTACTCAAGATAAGGAGCTGATTGCTTACTTGCATGCAGTGGTCTATACAGTAAGAATGCTGCCCAACGAGGTCGATATTTGTCCCATAAAGAGCCGGAGGAAGGTACGAGAGAGCGAAGGCGACCGAAGTAAGCGAGCGCCACCAAGCCAGTTTGCCATTGATGTAAATGATCTCTGGCAGACATATGCGACGAAGGCACAAAGTGAGCCTTCATATTTTTCAGCTTCGAAACGCAACAACACCCGAGGAGCATGGAGTACTAACCATTTTCCGGGAAGTCAAAGCAACGCCCGCTCTTCTTCGCACGATCACACCCGCCGATAAGAGGACCGAACAATAATATTGAGGCGGAGCCTCCAAGCGCTTCTGGAGATTTGTAAAGTGAACTGACAGAACCTGTCGGCCCCCAAATCTCGCCAGCGAAAAGTCGTCGTCGCTCGCGAAGGGTCCTTCGACTCGGAGTCCCGACGTGAACGGAGCCGCTCGAGTTTTCGAACAAATTCCAACGAAGTTGACTAGAAAGTGTAGGCACCTCGGGATTAAGGCGAGAAGTAAATGGAGAAAGGTCGAATTGGAATCCTTCCAGGCGGTTTGGTTGTCGCCTGACAGGCGGGGACCAGGGTGGTCACGCGGAGTGCTCGCTGGAAGGCGGCGGGCGCGCACGACGTCGTCTAACAACGCTTACTGGGCTTTGAATCAACGGTGGATTGCGGGACAAGGCGTGGTGATTGCCAACGACGAAAGACGACGAGGGCGCGCGCACAGGCTCTCACTCACAGATGGTTTTGCCACCGAAGTGTCGTCCCGCGACGGTCCCGGCCCTCCAATGTCCGAAACGCTTCAGCCTCACTCTCTCCGCTCCCAGACTTCCAAATGCCTTCAATCGAGGAAGTTGACTCTGATATTGAATTCGACGACCCAGACGACGAGCCCCTCGCGGCAGCTCCGCCTCCTCCCGCCCTAAAGGCCAAGCCAAAGCCGACACCAACTCCCGCACCGAAAGCAGCTTCACAATCGCAAACCTCACGAGTGAACCCAACAGTATACGGAGCACCTCCATTCACCATCCCAACTACCTACAAAGGTCCTCATAACCTTCCTACAACAGAGCCGGAAGTCTACAAAGAGTGCGTGTCTCGTGGGCTGAAGTGCACGTGATGAGAACTGATTTGCTTGATCGTTTTTGCGATAGGTGGACCACATTATATCCACTCTACATTGATTCAAAGCAACCCAACCGACCTGGCGCGAGGCGAGTGTCGAACAAGCTAGCGCTCGCATGGCCCCGTGCTGAGCAGATGGCTACCGTATGCGGAAACTTGGGGTTCCGGACAGTTTACGAGGTGCGTCCTGAAAAAATCGGTTGCTGCAGACACGATAATGACTCGCAATGAGGAAACAGCCGGATAGGACCCACCCGAAGGACTGGGCTAACCCTGGTCGCGTGAAAGTCTTGCTGAAAGTTGACGGAGTCCCAGTAAACTCCTCATTCAAAGACAGTGCGTCCTCTCTCTATCCCTCCTGCCCCCTACGTCATTTGACTCTTTGTACATTTTCAAGAGCGTATCCTCCTCAACCGACTCTGTACCGTCCTCGCTCCTCTCCAACCCAAAGATAAGCTCCCACCAATCGATCAACGCTACCCAATAAGTTCTCCTGCAATTTCGCACGGTATCCTGGAGAATGCGCTGAATACGGGCGGGATGGGCGGAATGGGAG
>JASZXU010000312.1:0-25829 GCA_035521515.1 Phenoliferia sp. Uapishka_3 | reverse complement strand
AATTAGAGGCACGCTAAATTCCAGTCAGTGATCCGTGTACAGTGACTCAGGACTGTCAACGTCAACGCTGCGCCCTTCGACTCCGGACAGTGGGAATTCGTTCACAGTGGGGATGATACCATGTATTTCTGCCTTCAGTGGAGCGAGGTGGATACTATTGTGGCATCTCGAATCAGAGGACTGGAGGTCACCGTAAATGCGGTCGGTTATATTTCTGGCAACTCGGTAAAAGTTGAGGTGGCGGGAAAGAGTAGTGGGAGCTCGATATCGGGATTCTTTGAGTATGATCAGGGACCGTGCGTCGCCAGGATCGAGTGGAGCATGGACCAGGCTGCAACGTCAGTACGTTCTGTGGCGAATGAGACCTACGCGGCCAAACACTTATGTAAAGTTCCTCACATATTTGGCGATCAATCATGAGCTCATCGTATTTCTATAAAGGCTATATCACGTCGCCACATCCAAACAACGTCCGCTTTACGTTTCCGAATGGACGCGAGCTTTGGGCGAACGCCGCAACCCTCGCCGCCGCATCTCCGTACTTCAAGTCACTTCTGGAGTCGGGATTTCGTGAAGGAACTACAGTATTTGAAGAACGTACCGAGTCGACCTCTGCCGAGGTTAACTCGATTGACTTCGACGATTCGGACGACGAAGGACTTCAACCTCTTGAAGAAGCCCTGGGCAGGACTCCCGCGGCGTCGTCGTCACCGGCTGTCGATACCTGCACACACCCCATCCATCACGTCAAGATTACTCAGAGCTCCTACATCACCTACTTGGCGGTACTCTGCTGGATCAGTACGGGATACATAGACTGGGCGCCCCTTTCTTCCTCTTTCTCCGACACCACTACTCGCGCCAACGCCATCTCAACCACCCAAAAGCTCAATTCTCTCCCCATTCCCTCCTCTCCTAAGTCCATTTACCGCCTCGCACATTTTCTCGAGCTTACAGAGCTAAAGAAACTTGCCCTTCAAGCGATCAAAGCTCAGCTCACGGTGGAAAATATTATGGATGAGCTCTTCTCTGAGACGAGCAGAACCTTCGACGACGTGACGGACCTCCTTGTCGAATTCGTGCGTGAGCACCGCAAAGAACTAAGCCTCAAGTCTGACCCAAAGTGGAGGGAGATGGCGGACCGCGTCGTAGGACTTCAGTGGGGAGGCAGAGTCGCATGGAAGCTTGTCGCCGCGATGGGAGATAGTTGACTGGAGTTCAGTCGAAAGCATTGTGAGAAGTGGCAGGATCCGAGTGGCTGTGTCTTCAAGGTGTACGATTCTTGCCAATGATTCTTGGAAATTTCTACAAGATAGTGCTGTGACAATCACCTGAGTGGCGGGTGGGGCGGCAAAGTGACTAGTCACTCGAGTATGCGGCGAACGCTTCTCTCGCACCCAAGCTGCTCGGTGGTTCGTAGGTAAGATAAATGTACTCGGATTTAGGACTGAGCTGCAGCACAACATGTCTGTTCGGGAGTTTACTACAGCTCTCTACCAAAGCTGTGTGTAACCTGCTGCTGCCCTCTGGGCTCCAGGGTTCGAATATCTGTTACGACCTCAGCTGTCTCTCCGCATATCCACGTGCTGGTCTGGAGAGCTGTTATTTTTGTTGGCGCCCCTGACTCGATGAAGTTGAAGAGCAAGGCGGGCGAAGTGGGAGCCCCACAAACTTGCAAATTGACTTGACAGCCATTTTCAGTAAATGTTCCGGCACTGGTTTTACCGAAGCAAATAGTTTACAGTAGGCTGGAGAGATATTGCAAGAATATCAGGCCGCCGTCAGCTGCCGGGAGAAGTTCATGTGTACGAGAGTATGTGGTTCTGGTTCTATCACCGATTAACGACTGAAACGGATGAGAAATGACTGAACATAGGTTTCTTGTTGAAGAGAAGCCCACTGGCTCTATTCTGACGCTTTTGGAGCGACCAATACCACCGGCAAACCTGGGACGCCGCGAAGCTCCAGCGATCCTTTGGCGAACGACGGGTTCACAACCTTTCCCTTTTGCCAAATCTCGATCACTTTCCTATCTACGAGACGACGAGCTGCTTTTCTAGCTCGCTCACGAACGTTGTTTGGTAGCGATCGCTCGGGGCTGCCGGCTCCAGTGGCGGGGGCTTCGGTACTTGGTTCGATAGGTGTTTCGTCCTCGGGCTCCAAGACGTCTTCTTCCGGTTGTTGGGTCGGGTATTGATCCCGCCAGCGGTTCATGACAATTTCCTGTCATATTCGGAAATAAATGTTTAAGCGGTGCGATCCGCAAGTGAGGGATCGGCCATACCTCCGCTTCTTCGACCGTACAGAAAGCAGTCTCTTTACCTCCTTTCTTGTGAGTGTCGATTGATTCTTTTCGACGTTGAGAGAGAAGTTCCAGGATCCCGGCTTCGAACGCCAGATCGAGTGCGCCGAGAGGTCGACGACAAGTCGCCGAGCAGTACACAATTGAGCCCCAGTTCTTCTGTAGAAGCAATGATAAGGCATTTCGTTTGATTGTATGCTTTACCGGAGTCTGAAGAGCGCAACATACCTCCCACTTCTTCCTCCAAGCTGTGAATCGGCGGCATCAGCGCTTATCAGTTTGACCTAAAGCTGGGAATAAATGCGCACTGATCTCCCTGCCACAGTTTTTGCAGATCTTTGTTGCGAGCCGTACTGACATTTGTTCTTGCAGTGGTGTGGAGTGTGGAATCAAGCATCCCACCGCAGAGAATGATGAAGTAGATCGAGCCCCTGACTGTGGTGAAGCCGAAGCCGAGTTGCGCAAAAGCAATCGTCCGTCGCGTCGAGCCGACAAGGCAAGAAAGTTGGCGCGTGTCGTCGCTCCGAAATGAAACGATCTTCACCTCCTCCTTCACTCACATCCGAACCAGCCAACAAGAAGCTTGCCATGTCAACCCCAGCCGTCCTTCCTTCCTCCTCCTTCCTCGTCCAGCGCCTGTCCGACAAGGCGAAACTCCCAACGCGGGGCTCAGCCTCAGCTGCTGGCTACGACCTCTACAGGTCAGTTTGCACCTCCAAGCACATCTATTTGGAAGAATTCAGCCTGACGGAACTGTTCACAGTGCCGAAGCGAAGACGGTCCCAGCCCACGGCAAGGCTCTCATCAATACTCAGCTTTCAATCGCTGTACCAGAGGGTACTTACGGTCGCGTGGCACCAAGGAGTGGACTTGGTGAGCAGAAGGACACGACGAGTCTGAAGAATAAAGCTGACGACGAACGGGAATAGCGAGCAAGTTCATGATTGACACTGGAGCTGGAGTTATCGACGCCGACTACAGGGGGACAGTACACGTCCTTCTCTTCAATTTGAGTGATAAGGACTTTGAGGGTACGCTTCTGCGTGAGAAGTGACAGTTGTCGAGAGTTGAACATGCGGTCTTCACAGTGGCGGAGGGCGACCGTGTCGCGCAACTCATTCTCGAAAGGATTGTCACGCCCGAAGTTACTGAAGTTGAGGTGAGTCTTCCTGAAATGCTGGCCAAAGCCTGGAGCCTCTTTCGGCGGAACTAAAACAATCCCATTGCTCCTATGCAGAGCTTGTCGGAGACAGTCCGCGGAGCTGGAGGGTTTGGATCAACCGGCGGCTTCTCAAACGGAGAAAAGGTCACTGTATAAACTCGAGAGAAATAGACACTTGCTTTTCATATGCCTCGCAGGTCGCACTGAGACGCGGATGGGAGATTTAAACCGCTCCTTCCGACTCGCCGAAACGAACAAAGGGACCCGCCTGCCAATCTGCGCCAGCGCGCATTTCTTGGATATACCGCTGCAAGGACAACAGGTTGCATGTGCTACACGATCCGATGATACACGGCTGCTCAAAAACTCCAACAACAAACAGAGGCGACTGTTCAAACGCTCAAGCCCAGCCCTTCCACCTCCAACCTCCTCTCGTAAAAGAACATCGGGACGTCGCCGTTCAGCTCCTCCGCTTTCCTACTTTTCTTTGAAAACTCCTCTTCCACATCCGGCAATGGGATCAAGCTCGATCTCCTATACGTTCGTCCGGCACTTTGAACCGAAGTGGGCAGCAAGTCGTCGTTGTCCTCCAAGCTCGACCTCTCATCTTCCGATGAATCGTTCCATTCTCCGCTTCCAAAAGCATACAACAGTTCGGGAGTGCCTGAACGCTCAGGCGATGGGAATGTATCGTCGAACAGAGTAGGGGTTCGAGCGTAAGATTGTGTAGGTGGCGTCGCAATGAGATCTGGACCTTCCGCGGCAAAGAGTGAAGACGATGGAGGGTTGTTGTTCTCGCAGTCAAAAGCTAGCCGAGTGAATGTGTTCATGTTGTGCATGCCAGGGGAGCGTTTCATACTGGACGAGAAAGCTCCTGTGCTCGAGTAGTGGCGCTGAGGAGTCGGGGTCATCGGGAAAAAATCGGCGGCCGGGAGGAGAGAGGGAAGTAGTGTTTGAGATGGTGTGAAAGGAGGAAGAGTAGAAATTGTCGATGAGAGGGACCAGGAAAAAGGAGAGTTGGTGTTTGAAGTGGTGCGGTATCGAGGGCGTCGTACCGGACGCCCTTCGCTCGAATAATCGGGATGTGGTCGCTTTTGGGGCGACATGGGAGGTAGAGGCACTTTGGTGTTTGGTGGAGTAACCGGGACAGCATTCTGAAGGGTGCATGGGCTGTAGGACTGCATGCGTCGAGGATCAGTATTTGTCTCCGGCGAAGAGCGTCCGCGTATGTAGGAGGAGACGCACCATGGCTTGAATCTTAATTGACGGAAAGAGAGAAGCGAGGGCTGGTGTATGGTTACTAGAACCGGAAGAGTGGGAGGGGTGGATAAGAGAAAGGAAGGGCACACAAAGGCGAAGCTGAAATGGCAACACAAGATGTGAGACGTCTCGATCAACGAGGTAGGTGCGCGCGCCTGAACATCGTAACCTCCTGCATCCGCGAGCGACCGGTCCGGACCCTTCATAGCCAACACGTCATATGCACCAACCTTAACGCGAATATCGTAGAGGTAAGGAGCGCAAGTATGGGCGCGAACTGAGATACGAAGTACGGGCGCGGCTCCGATGAAGCGTTTCGTGCGGAGGAAGCGAGTGTCGCAGCCGGCAAATTTTCTTCGCGCGTCAAGCACGTCCGCCCATTTCCGTGGCTTTGAGCGTGCTCAGTCCGTGATTTCCACCCGGACAAGTGCACGACTTTCGGACTTTCGGCCCAGGAGAAGAGCCTGCTGCGTTGCCGAACAGGACACGGACAGCTCTGTCCTGATCGCCTCTAATCGCCTCATCTCAGGCTCATGTCCAAGCTCCCACTCAAAAGAAGCCGAGGTAAATAAGCGAGGTTCGAGACAAGCAGAGTTTCTGACTCATAGAGTTTAGGTTTCGAAAGCAAATCCGTGAGGATCATTAACGCCCGAAAGAGGAGCGAAGTCAACGTTTCAAGTTCAACGTCCAACAGGCGTTTCGACACACAACAGTCCATATTCCCAAATTCCAAGTCTCCGTTGCACGAAATCAATCCGAAAGCCAGATAACCCCATACAACCAAAGTATTACGACCCCAACTCAAGCTGTGGAGGCCACTCGAACCATTCTGCACCCACCCCTTCACGATATAGCTCGCCAGCTAAACCTTCTTCCCCGCCTGATTTCCATACAAACGGTGATGAACCCCCTGATCGCAAAACGGTGAACGCTGATTCAGGTGGCTCTTCTGTTACTCCCCAAAGCGATACCCCTACTCCAACGGCTGCAGGGAAGAAAAGAAGCGAGAAAAATGTGAGCCAGACTTGCTCCCGGTACCTAGACTATATTAGAATGACAATCCGTACCTTCGGAAGAAGCTGAATGTGCCGTCAGCGCATCGGCCGCCAGCGCCTGAGCCAACCAATTCCTGGTGACATCCTCCAACCTAGCTCTAGCGACCATTCCCCTATCCTTCGTCTCCACACTCCCACCTCCACCCGATAGATCCACATCAACCTGTCCTCCCTGTATCAACGTTTCCAGAGTCTTGGTATGCCAAGAAAGTCCTTTCCAATAATGTTCAATTCGAGCGAGAGTGGAACGACAGAGACCGATGGAACGACGAAGTGCTTCGACTTTGTGAGGTGGTGCGGTGGAGGAGAAGGCATGCATTTGGGAAATGGCGGCGCGTCCGCCCATGAGGAGGGGTTGGGAGAGGACTGGGGTGCAGAGAAAGGCGTTGGAAAGTACGAGATCGGCGCTGGGAGGATGGAATTAGTCATGATATCAGAAAGCAACGGACAGGAAATGTTCAAGACTCACAAGCAGATCATATCTGTGATAGAGATGGAAGCTGATTGCGAGAGATCGCCATCCACACCAGTGGCGGGAATTGAGCGGTACAAACCTTGCTCGTAGAGAGCAAGATGTAATGCTTGGTGCCAAATGGACAAAAGGATAAATACCTATTCGTTTGCGCGCAAAATTAGCAACAGTCTCCCCAACTTCTGCTTGCTGCCTTCATTCGAAGGGAAGAAAAGAAACTGACTCACCTGAGAATAGTTCGCACTCGCATAAGCCTGGAAATTATGAATGTTGAAGTGAAGGTCGGCGGGGAGAGCCAAATGAAAGTCTGCGACGGCTTGTCGAAATGGAACGAGGGCTTCAAACAGTGTTGTGTTGTCGTCGGTATTCTGTGGTCGCGAAGAGAAAGCGTTGACCGTATCTGAGATTTGTCCGAGTAGTCCAAAGAGCTTGCAGAGCCATGGAAAAGGGTCGACGAGGGATTGGCCGGAGAGTGTGTAGATGGGTCGCGGTGGTGGGAGGTCGACCTAGTTGATGGAGGAAGGGGCGTAATGTCAGGCAGGAGGGAAGGTCGAGGATCAATATTTTGAAGCGCACCTCGATTTGGGAAAGTGGAATAGTGGTGGGTCGGCCGGTGCCGTAGGAGATTATTCGGTCGAGGGAAAAAACAGCCCAGAAAACTCGAGACCGGAGAGCGCAAACGTCTTCGTTTCCTGGTGCGAAGGGCTTCGTTATCGCAAGTGAAGTCAGCTTCACCGATCGCGAATGAGGAATATGGAGCGATGCCAGAGATCGTAGCTCACCTTGTGCAGGCCCAAGTCGATAGACATGCGAATTGCCATCCTGCGAAGCGAGAGCAGTCAGATCCCTGCAATTCTCCAAACTATTCGCAAATGCTCACCCAGAGTATGACCATAACCCAGAATCTCGGTCTTGACCATGTTCGTGGTACGCTAGTAGAAGTAGAGCGTAAACGACGTCCAGTGACGGAAGTGCTAAGTGGGGTATGACAAGAGCTCTCGCTCGCTCGGCGTGTCTTTCCGGTGTTTCCACATCTTCAGGGTTTCGCATCCTGATGAATGTGATCAAATTGAGAAGATCAGTGTCTGGTTTCTTCTCATTGAAACTCTTTTTCTTCTTTTCACATTTCTACTTCTCACGCACCTTGAAACCAGAGCCGCCATACACTCTACAGTCGCCTCGCTCAGAGTTCCATCTGCCATCTCAGACATGATTTGTGTTTTCGGCGCGTATGGCAGGTAGTTTTCGAACAATTCGTAGAAGGTATCGATAGTAGATTCCGGGGACGTCGCACCCAACATCGTCGAGTCCTGTCCATTGATCGTCCTAGCTCTCCTCGTCTCCGCTGCTGGGTCTTCTTCCATCAAAGTAATCGATATAGTCCGAAAGGAGTTATTTCGAAGAGGAGGGGAGATGGCAGTGAGGCCGAAGTATCGAAAGAACGGTTGTTTGACAGGTTGTCGTCCCACGCTCGGCGACCTCGTCTCCAATTCCCTCTCTCTTTCTTCCTGTTTGCCCTTTACATCGGAGCCATTTGGAGGTGTTGATCCTTCGCTCCCATTCGTAGCTGCTGCTGTTTTTTTCACACCGCTCGCCGAGGACAGAGACCGACCTCGTGATGATGACTTCCCCGCTCCCACCCCAGCCCCCGCGACCTTCCTACCCCGCGCGGCGACTCTACTGTTTCCGCCCTCAGCAAACACGCAATTGAGTTGCTTGAGAGTACAGCGCCCGCAGGGCTTGGCGCCGTCGCAACGAACTTTCTTGTCGAAGCATAAGGTGCAGGCGTTCTTCACTCGGGCGGCTTTCAAGTTTGCGCCCGCCGTTCCTTCGACGTAGGAGTCCTCTGGGGGTGAACGTTCGGGATGCATGGATAGTCGGGAGAAGAAGAGCTGGAGGTGGGCAGAGAGAGGAGAAAGTCGGGAAGAGGCAGTCGAGTGTCGCGCCTCGGAGATGTTGGAAGGCGGTCCGCGTTTCCGGAGTGGGGGTGGTGATGAGCGGGTGGTGCGCAGCTAGTTGTGGAAGGAGGGCTCGCCGTCGAAAAGAGAACACTTCGACTCGAGCCAGCGACGTTGAGATGGGCGTGCGGTGGGCCGGGTCTTGGCAGAACGCAAAAGAAAGTCCGCAGGGTCACGCCGGGCAAGCCGTGTTATGAAGCCGAAAATTATTATCAGGTGCCTTCAAGCTTCAACTTGAACAATTGAAAGCCTCAAATGTTTCCATCTAAATAGAACGAGCATTCTGTAGTTTTCTTGTAGTTTCGGGACGAAGTCCGTTTGCTTTAAACCTCAGCTCTTTGACATGGGCGCCGTCCAAAGTGGCCATTGTCTGACGGCACAGCCAGCAGTTCTCTGATCCAGCTTCTGACCCCCAAATTACAACAACCTAACTATTCCGTATGCGAATAAACTGCCAGCTCCCTCGAGTACGGTACCTGTTCTCCGGGGTGGGCCCGAGTCGACAGACTACTTGTAGTTCCCTGCGGCACGCGTCCTCCTCGGCCTCCCAGATTCATATGTGCCAGCCGAAACAGAAGCTGAGCCGCCAGGAGTTCCAGAATTTGGCGGATTGCTCGAGGAAGCATCCGGTCGGAGGTGGGGCGGCATTGGGGCGCCTCTGCGAAGACGAGACCGCGAGGCGACCGTCAGCGAGAGTCTGATAACACGTTTTGGGGGGAGCTGACTCTGGTAATCGTACTACGCCAGCGTAGTATTCTTCACTCCCGACAGGGACATGATACCTTCCGAACAACAATCATGGTCAGCTTGAGCTCGCGTTATGTAGGCGCCTCTGATTGAACGTACATGCCAGTGCCCCATTCCCACTGTGGACCCCTCTGTTTCCTTCCCCACCTGAGCTGACTATTCCATTCACTCGCACTCTTTGAGGCCTTGAAAGCGTTGCTCTCCTCATCCAAGAAAGGGTCGTCCACTTCCTCGAACTCCTCGGATGCTTCAACCTTTCGCTTTAGTGGTGACGATGAAGTTTGTGCTGTTAAAGATGAAGACGCGGAAGGGGGAGCGAGGAGAGTTGTTGAAGTTGTTGTTGATTTGTTATTTGGTGGAGAGATGGGATGGGATGGGAGGGAATGAGTTGTTGTGATGATTGGCGGTTTAATTGTTGTTGCCGAAGCTGAAGTTACTGTAGGAGAAGCTGCTTCACTTGTTTGTGACAATGGAGATGACATTTAGCGGACAGGAAGAGAGAGAACTTTTGGCGTCATTGCGGCGGAGCAACTCCAAGCTTCAAGTCGGCCAAGTTCAAGTTACGCGTCCGTCGCTGCTTCGATAACTCCCATCATCATCATCCATCCCAAATGTCGCTGGCTATTGTACCAAACTCTGCAGGAGCTCAACAACGAGCATTCAACCCGTACTCCGTAATTCTCACTCTCCCACCGACTGCCCTCATCTCGCGCACCGCTGACCCACCTACTTGCATTCGCGGCCCACAGGAGAACGGAGGAACTATCCTCGCCATCTCCTCCCAAACATTCGCCATCGTAGCAGGAGATACGCGTCAATCAGAGGGCTACTCCATCCAGACTCGCTATGCTCGCAAGTGCCACCAACTCACAGATGAAGTCGTCATGGCTGTACAAGGTTTCCAGGCCGATGGAAGTGCACTAGTGAAGAGGGTCAAACAGAGACTCGAGGTGAGCTTTCTAGGATCATTTAGGTCTCAGGGTACGGGTGGGCGAGCGCAAGCGCAGTGGGGCAGCACATGAGGACGCTCGAGGTGACGCGGCTTCGACGTATGGCGGGGCGCGCGAGGCCGGCAGCACGTGCCGGTACGGGGCATGTGAGTAGGAGGAAATCAGAAAGCCAACTTGCGCTGAGGAGCTTGAGGGCGAAGGGCGAACTGGGGGCGGGCGAGCTGATCGGGGCCTCACCTTATGAGCACGAAGCGGCGACACGCAGAGTCAGGCTATGCTAACTTCCATATTATCATCGCATAGTGGTACTACCACACCCACTCCTGCGTCCCCTCCTTGCAATCAATCGCCCGCATGATCCAAACTATGCTCTACGGCAAGCGCTTCTTCCCCTACTACGCATACGTTATCCGTACGTCCCACTCTCTCCCATCTCCCAATCTTGATCCAAGAGCTAATCTCAAGCGGCTCTGATCCAGTCGGTGGAATCGATCGCGATGGAACAGGCGCCGTCTACTCTTTCGACCCAGTCGGTAGTTATGAGCGTGAGAGCTGCAGGGCCGCAGGAGCTGCTCAATCTCTTGTTCAACCTTTCCTTGACAACATGGTCAGTCCTAGATTTCCTAGACTTCTAGCCCGGCGGGACTGTGCTCTCTCATCCCTTCACGCACGCTGCACCCCTTCCGCTAGACGCACGAACTAATCTCTGTTCACCGCAAATCACAGGTTTACGACAAGAACCAAGTTCGCGATCCTGCTCTTCCTGCTCTCGTCAAGGGTGAGCGACCGATCATCGAGCTCGACCGAATGCTGGGACTCGTGACGGACGCCTTCACCGGTGCCACGGAACGACATATCGAGGTGCGTCGAATTTTGACTAATCAATACTCTTTCCAAAAGTCTTGAACTCATTTAACGTGTTAACGACAGGTTGGAGACGGTTTGGAGATGTTTGTGATTGAGAAAGGAAAGGGAGTGAGGCTCGTCAGCTTGCGTGAGTCTCGGGGTCCTCTTTTTTCTCAGACGTACACCATGCTGATTATCATCACGCATTACAGCACTCAAGCGCGATTAGTTGTAGACTCTCCTGAAGAGAATTGGGGCTTGAAACGTCAGACTCGTGATTGCACCTTGTTCACTATCAGCGGCGCGCGTTCGGGACCTCCAGTCATACTTCAGGTCACTCGGGAACAGAGGTCGCCGCCTCCAAACCTCCAAAATTTGCGGTCGGTCCGAAAACTTGAACCTCTGTGGACGCTGAATATCAATTTATGGCAGGAGGTTTTGGTGCCTCCAGGAGTCGCGACCATCTCCCGCTTTGGAAGTGTTTCCCCCATGAAAAACCGCTTCGAGGCTCCGAGACTGCGCTTCATCACTCTTGGGCTGTGGGCGTATCTCTGCCTAGACCCTGCCCTCTTCCTACCCTCTCCGCTCTGCGCCACCTCACTGTACTCTCTCTTCCCCTTCACATCTCTCTCAGCTCGCCTCATTACCGACCAGTCACTCCCTCATCATTACAGCTTACCATCCAATCAATTATACCGGGCATGTCCTTCTCAAAACGAGCGTGAGCAGTCTCCTTCCTTCGCCGCCAAGCCTCTCCACCAACTGACAATGAGTTTCCCGCACCAGTCTCGTACTCTCTTCCACCATGGCTGAAACGACTTTCTTCCAAGCCCCGACCTATTCGACTCCACATCGTAGGACCCCGTCGTCGAGCACTATCTCAATCCGGCCGCCTTCGTTGGTGGGTGCTGGGTATAGGCCCCTCCCGCAGGATGAGCTGGGGAACCCTCATCCTTCGGTAAGTTTTCCTGTGGAGTTTTGACTGGCTTGAAGCTTATGTTGATGCTTGCAAATCAGGCTAGCCTGCCTAGATTTAATTCGGTACGAGCGTTGCGTTGGACACTTTTAATGCTGGGTCTGTTGGCAACAGCTATCGCAGCTATGGAGCATGTGAGTGCAAGAAGGTTTCGCAGCAACCGCAAACGAGCTCTCAACATCCATCAACTGGAATTCCAGGCCTCAATCTTCTCCCTCAATGCTTCCTTGACCGCACTTCGCGCCTATTCCTCACCCGACTATTTCTGCCCTCTCGCCTCCACTCCTCGACCAAACTCCCCTCAAGCACTTTCTCCCTTCACACCTCTCGAATCTCGCCTCCCCCAAAAGTTCAGCATTTCCCTCGCCTACGCTCTCTCCGCCTGCAATCAATTTCGCGTGAGGATCCAGAGGGTGGATCGGACCGTTTGTCAGTTGTCCAAGGATACCATCATTAGTCAGGATCCAATCGTGCAGCATCATGTAAGTAGAAATTTGGGGCCGGATACTTTTCAGTTGAGGGTCGATGGAGCGGAAAGGTATCTGGTGGATACGCCGTGGAGGTATTCACCGGAGGAGTGCTCGTATGAGTTTGATTTTCGTTTGAATACCCCTGGGGCCGTTTGGCTTTCTATTCAGCGGTTATATAGGGTGAGCTTGCCGTTACCTTCGCCCGCGACGAATCTCTAAACCGTTTGCCGATAGAACTTTGACGGCTTCCGAGAAAACCATTACAACCAAAGCGACCACCTCGTCCCCGCCATTTCTGCCCTCCTCCCTCGTCTCCTCCAGCTCAACCTCTGTTCCTCAAAATGCTTGCCTTACGTCTCTCCAATCTTAGCATCAAAGCCTTACGTCTTCTCGCCGCTCAAAACGACTGAAACGACGCCACCACCGCTGCCAGCTTGCACTGGACCCGACCCGATCGCTGGAAGTTACGTAGCTTCGTCTCTGCCCTCTGTTTTGTACCCTCCCGTTCCTCTGCCGATGAGCGCGACTCGACCGACAGCTGGGCTGTATGAGTTTGTGCCGACCGATTGTACTTTTCAGGTCAGTTTTCACCTCTCATCGCCTCGTCAACATGGTATTGTATTGAATTTTGCTTCCAAATTTCCAGCACGATGGCCTTCGTTTCAGAAATCACGAAAGCTGCCTGGTGAAGAAGACTGGAGTCCTCTTCATAGGTGATTCGCACGCGAGGGCAATGTTCGACGCGCTATTTCATCGGTTGGGAGGAAATAATAGCGTCGTGGCGCTGTCCGCGAAGGCTCCGCTGAAGGAGGCGAAGTTAGGGAATCTGCACATGGTCAGTATTGTTGTTTCCATTCCTCCAGAAGTGACCCTGACGCGTCTGGATTTTCGTGGCTGCAGGAGTTCATGTGGTGAGCCTCTGCGAATTCAGCTGATCATTTCTCGCACTACTTTGCTGATCTCTCCTCCACAGGGACCCTTTCCTCCGGGCCAACATCAAATGTTCCTTCATCCGCGACTTCTCCTCCATCGTAGTCTCCACCGGCGCACATCAAGCTTGTTGGAACTGCGACAAAGTCCCCACCAGCGTTTTTCATGATCAGCTCTCGACGTTGTTCTCGACCTGGCCAAAGATCATCTCCGAATGTCTACCGCCTGGGAGTACACCGCCAAACCTCATCTATATGAACTCGCCAGCGTTCGCGTACCCTGGGACCCACTACCGCTTGGATTGCAGGACTGGGCCGAGGTTGGAGTATTGGAATGGGATTGCGCTGAGACTCGCGAGGGAAAATGGATGGTCAGTTATCTTTTCGGACCTTTATTTGAGGCACCTTTCGTCTGAACTTCTCTCCCTGAATGCTCAGGAGGGTCGTGGACACCTTTGCTCATTCCAAGCCCTTCGCGCTCGACACTCTGATGTTAGATGGCGTGCATTGTAAGACTGTTCCGTCCCAATTTTTCTTTATAGCGGCATTGAGCACTTTCTCTCCCAGATTTGAAAACGGATGCTATAGATCGTGAGTCTCAACAATCAAGTCCTACTTTCAGGCAGGAGACTGACGGCCTTGAGTTGTGTAGCGATGGCGGACGAGGTGATCGAAAAGCTTGGACTGTGCGGAAACAATGCAGACAAGACGAACTAATAGACGAAATGGAGTGCTTTGAGTCATGGACATCGGGAATTTTCGAGGTGCGGGCGTTGACGGGGAACGAGTCGAACGTGCTTTCGTCCCTGGCAAAAGAAGCACAGCACAGCGTCGACGACAACTCGCACTAACTCGGTACCCCATGACAAGGCTTTTCTTCTGTGATCACTAAACTGGAAAGAAGTAAGGGGGGAAAAAACACCCCTCAGTAGCATTGTCTGGGGTGTACAGTGACAAATTGACCTGACAAGACTTTCGTGGTTACTCGGCATTTCGAGCTGCTTGGCGGCCGGTGGAGCCCTCCGTACCTCTCCGTACATTCGGAGTGCATGGGCACCTCTGCGGAGCAGATGACAACCAAGAAGAACCAGTGTCGTGCCGCGCCGCGCTATTCGGGGAAAATGATTATGAAATCACCAGCACCTGCGACAAGACACCGCTTGGAACGAAAAGGAAGGTTGCGTATAGGGTTGTGCATTGTGCGAGTTAGGTTCCGTATGGTAAGTCCGAAAAGGGATGAAAATGCGATGACACGCTCGGAGCGTTCGTCGCGTTTTTAGGAGCACCGGCTCGACTGCCCGCGCGTTTGCTCCGAGGGATTACGTGTGCGAGCGCGCCGAGATTTTGGAGACGACCTCCACTTTCTCTCCCGCTTCCTCTCCTTTCAAACTTCCATCATCCTGTTACAAGTACTTTCCCACAACATGAAGAATCGACGTGCTTCCGCCTCCTCTTCCACGTCCGAAAGCAAACCACTCCACCATCCACTTCCAAGAGGAAGTGCTTGTCTAGCATGTTCGTCTGGGATCTATAGACTGCAGAGACGAGCTTTATTGACATAGTTCAATCGTTTAGGTCGGCAAAGGAGGGTACGCTGTGATTCTGGCAAACCGTGCTCCGCTTGTCTTCGAAACGCCAAATTCCTGGGAGAGCCATGCAAGTGCTCGTACGAATCACCCAAGACAGCTAAGAGAGCTGAGCATCGAGATCCGAGTATGTCGACGAGGAGGAGAACAAATGCGGGAAGGTCGAAGAGCGCGAAGAGCGGAGATGACTCGATGTCGTCGGGAGGGACGGGAACTCCGCCACTGGGACTAACAATGGTGAGTCATAGTCCTCACATGCAGAGATTAAACATGAGGATTAACGAGACAGGTGCACAGAGTGAACACGAACGTACTTTGCGCGATATCTTGGCGTCTTCCGAAACGTCGTCGCCACCCAGCCAACCATCTGCCGAATCGTCAACGTGTACCTCCGAAATGCCTTCCCCTATCTTCCCTGCCTTCCCTTTTGAAAACACCTCAACAGCTTCATATTCCCTTTTCCAACATGCGCTCCTCCCCTACGCTGGTCTTTCCTCGTCGTCAAACGATGTGCCAGTGGCGCAACAGACACTCTTGTGGCCGTGGGACCCGCTCCGCTCCTACGCCGAATCTTTCCACGTCCCACATCCCCAATCAAATAATGCAGTCCTCCAATGGATGCAGGCGGTCCCGACGTGTTCGCCAGAGACTCAATTCAGAGATGTTTATCATCCATTCGAGTACGACCCACTACCACCCGACGCGTCTCCCGGGCTGTCGCCGGAACTATGCTGGCCTGGTGAGGTTGAAAAGAAAAATCTGGAGTGGAATATGCCGTTGTCGGGGTGGATGGCGGATGGGACGAGGGAGGATAGTTCCGGGTCGCTGAGCTTTGCCGAGTTGTGATTAGTGCTTGTTGTCTTGTGCCGTGGCAGTTCTGTACTCATATCCTCTCTGTTTGAGTTGCTTCGATAATTGTGGAGAGATAACGAAGGCGGCTCGGACGAACTGCAGCGGATGATTCATGAAACTTGAAGCTTGAAGAGCGGCCGCGGGCCCGGGCACACAAGTCGTCGTTGCGCGCGTTCGCCGCGAAGCCGCTCTCTACCTCAACCTCAACCTACCCGCGTTATTCCACTTTGTAAGATGCACAACGGAAGCAGCATAAAGCTTCTCACTGGTAAGCTTCCGTTCACTATGCGCTGCTCCGCCTGCGTCCGAGCTTGCTGCCCCCGTCTCCACTTCCTTCGAAAAACTGATCTTGTTCACACGTGCAGGCAACAGCCACCCAGAGCTCGCCCAGGCAGTGGCAGACCGGTACGCACATTCAGACTCAGCAATTTGAGTTTCGGATGCTGGGCAGTGGAATCCGGCGGGGAAGATTCGGCCCTCGACGGCGGCCTTGGGAGGGGCGTCGGGTACGTGGGCGAGTGCGAGCGGGGCGGACACTACGACCATCACTTGAGCAACTCAAGCAGGCCTAGGGAGATGACCAATTCTCTACGAGGTGGCCTGGTATTTTGCAGACACCCCGACAGCGCAAGGAGCTCCTGTACCGAACCCAGGTCACTGACCGGCTACTCGTCCCTCTCATCATCAGACTCGGCATTCCGCTCACCCGCTGCACCGTGAAAAAGTTCTCCGACAACGAAACATCGGTCTCCATTGGCGAGTCCGTTCGAGAAGAGGACGTCTTCATTCTTCAAACTGGCTTCAACCCTTCACCTTACGCCTTCGGCTCAAAAACGCGCTCCCTGGCCGAAAACCCCTCCCGCCCCATTTCACCTTTGCCACCAGCTTCTGGAGTCGATGGCGAACCAGCTCCCAGTCCCTTGCCGCCTGTTGGGCAGCCGGAACCTTTCAATGACCCGAACGACCTCCTTATGGAACTCCTCATTCTCATCTCAGCGTGCAAGACGGCTAGTGCCAAGCGAATCACGGCCGTCATTCCCTGCTTCCCATATTCTCGCATGGTGAGCTTGGGCTGCGCACAGCCGAAGAAGCGCGACGCAGCTGACGTGAGATTGTCAAATGTAGGACCGGAAAGACAAGTCGCGGTCGCCTATTACCGCCAAGCTTGTTGCCAACATGCTGCAAATTGCCGGATGTGACCACGTTATCACTATGGACCTTCACGCCAGTCAAATCCAAGGTTTCTTTGAGGTACCTGTCGACAATCTTTGGACGGAGCCGAGCATGATCAGGTACGTTCGCGTGATATGCCCTAAGCTCAAGTCCTGATGGTCTTTCAAACTCAAGGTGGATCAAGGAGTCTTTGCCAGAATGGCAGGATGCTGTCATCGTCAGTCCCGACGCTGGAGGAGCCAAGCGGTCAGTTGCCCGCGAAGCCTCAGATCCGTTGACCGCCTCTAAATCAATCTCGAGACAGTGCGACTGCTTTGGCAGACAGGCTAGACGTCGACTTTGCCCTCATCAACCGAAATCGAACAAAGGGCGCACTTCCAGGGGTGGAGGGAAGGATGGAAATCTTGGTGGGAGACGTCAAGGACAAGGTGGGTCCATTGGCACCTGTCTTTTAGTACCCTTGTTGCGGCTGACGATTCGCTCTCCAGACTGTTATTCTCATCGATGACATGTGTGACACTGGGCGAACGATCAAATTGGCAACGAACGCACTCATCGAGGGAGGCGCGAAGACGGTTTACGCGGTAGTGTCGCACGGTTGGTTCCTCGTTCCTGCTAAAACGGCTTTCGGAGACTCGTTCTGACGTTGCGTTCTCATTTCTAGGTCTTCTTTCTGGTGAGAGTATGGCGGAGTTGGCAAAGCTGCCGCTCGAGAAGCTGGTGGTGAGTCGCGCAAGCTCTCTTGAAGGTATTACTACCTAATATGTCATCCTCTTCCCAGGTTTCAAACACTATTTGCCAGACAGAGCACCTTCGGCAGGCCGAAGGGAAGCTAGAAGTCATGGACATCAGTCCTGTGGTTGCTGAGAGCATTCGTCGTGTAAGTCCCGATACCTCAACCTGCAGTCCTCGCTGATGTCGTCATGTCTTTTGCCTGCACAGATTCACAATGGAGAGTCGGTCAGCATGATGTTTTGAGAGAGCCAACAGTCTTGGCGAAGGGAGGTGCGAGGAGGTCGAGAGCATGTCACACCCGGTCGGCGTTCAAAGAACAGTCAGACTTGATACAGAATACATTCATCGTTTTATTACGCATCAAAATGATCGATTTGGCAACCGATGCGCAACATGAAAAACGGAAGGTGGAAAGCGCTTGCGGGTGAACGGTGAAGTGGTTTACTGAGTTTCGGGGCTGGCTAAAACAGGAGCGCATATATCTATCACAAATGACGACGCGAATTTGATCTTCACCGACGCCGGCGAAATAACGAGGAGAATGGCCTGAGGAGTGAACGCCCAGCTCTTCTGATGTTCGACCCTCGTTTCTCTTCCTCCTCGAAATTCCCCCACCACTTGAGTTCATCTTCCTTTTCTTTTTCGGCCGCACGTTCGAGCAATCCGCTCGACTTTCTGAAACATTCGAAAGCTGGACCTGCTGTCGGCTTCGCAGCGCACATTGCTTCCACATGGTCGCCACTCGGATCGTCACATATTTCTTGGTGGGATTGGATCTGGAAGGCGATAAAATCCTGAAGAGGCTTGTAGGGAATATTGGAGGCACATGCGGTGCAGGCGGGGAATTCATCAGCGAGGGAGTGGTGCGAGTTTGGCGACGTTAAAGTCGAAGGGATGGAGGCACAAGGAAAGGGCGTCGAATAGTGAATGGTGGACTGACTGCTGCTTTTGCAAGTCTTGCAGAGCGTATTTGAGTCTTTCTCGAAGTAAAATCTGTTCATTGAAAACATTAAAAGTGCGGATAAGATGGCGGGCGTTCAAACTAGCGTCCCATATTCCGAACGTACTGATGAGCTCCTTGGCTATCGAGCAAGATTCTGATTAGAGCTGGATTTGTGATTACCTCGTCTCTAGCCCGCGTGAAAGCGACGTAGAGTAGATTGAGCGGCTCCTCTGCCTCTTCACGATTTCCAGGCAAGAGATTTGGTAGACTGAAGTCATCTGCAAGGATGACGCGGTCGAATTCGAGCCCCTTCATCTATAGAGCTCATTGTCAGACCACAGAGTGTATATACGGGAAGCTAACATACTTGGTGGGTTGTCCCTAGGACGATGTCTGCCCCCTGACCGCGACAGGTTTCGGGCAAGATCGACTTCCTAACGAGCTCCAATCTCTCCGCAAAGTCTTTCCTGACGAGAATGTCACCTCGCTGAGCAACTCGAACCAATTCGCGGTCCTCTGGCCACAAATCTGAGCCTTCTTTCGCCAGCTCTGCAGCCCCTGCCTGGAGTTCCTCCCACGAACCGAAAGGTGACAGCGCTTTCGACCAGCTATGCCCTCTTGGCACGGGGCCACTGATCCCAAGACAAAGTAAATGAGCGTGATGGTAAAGTGCAAAGAAACTATCACGCCCCTCGGAGCGCATGTAGAGGTCGATCGTCGGAGCTGCCTGTTTCGATGTCAGGTCGAGAGTCAACGCGTGCTCTAGCAGGGCGTTCTCAAGGCCTGCGAAAGAGAGGTGTCACAATACAGGCTGTCTCAAGAGCTGGATAGCGTCGAAAGATACCTGCATTTGTCCGAAAAATGACAGCGCTGCCCAATCCACCTGCTACGGTGGCGGCCTGGGGATGCGGTCTGTAAATCTGGCCCAGCTTTCCAGTTCCAGTGATTGGAACATCCTCGTTCTTGTGCGCGAGTATGTCGTTGGTGGCCTTGGAAATTAGGGCTCCAAAGCGATGAGACTGGGAGAGGTGAAGGTCTGGGGCGGCATCGATGCGTGAGAAGCGGTTCGTCGCTCCACGCCACCTGACAAGATTCGTTAATTTTGATACTTCGCGAGACGACTAACATTTCAATACCTATAAATCGCTTGATGTTGGTCCCCGACTAAAATTATCCTTGACTTCGCTTTTTCTCGCAATAGCAACTCCAAGTCGGAGTCGCTCAAATCCTGCATTTACGTGCATCAATGTGCCATCCTAACCTCGAAAGTGTAACTACTTACTTGAGCTTCATCAAGCATGATGATGTCGTATTTCCTGTCGTATTTCCTCAATTTGAATGACGGGTCCAACAGACACATTTTGACGTGGTATTCGAAGGGGAGGGGAGCATCCTCTTTCGATAAATCGTAGACCATCCTCCATAGAGCTCGTGTTAAGCGCAAAAGCTCTTCGGCTGGCACCTGTGGCCGATCAGGAGTCGACAGAAACATGTGTTCAATCTGAGGTTCCCAAGGATCGGATTTATTCGCGAACGTTTCGAGAGACGTGATGGTGCGCTTAGCTGAAGACAAAGGTTCCTTAGCACCTGTAAGAATGAACGAGAAAAGGACAATCACCGATAACTTTAGCCTTCAAGTCCTCCTTCTGGCCTGTCCAAGGTACTAAGTAGCGCCCATCTTTGATGTTAAGCAAGTGTACGACGCTGGCCGGGTCCAGCTTGCGCATAGTACCCTTCTCATCTGTGCATTTTTTGCGAAAACTCTGACCAAACCTCTCATTGAGATGCCGATATGCGATCGAGCCGATGGTGCGACACTCGACATTGGGGAGGTGGGCGAATGCAGTCGCTGCCTTTTCTTGTACGCTTTTGTTGAAGGCCAAATACAAAATGTGGTGGTTGGGGTTCGTGCGAAAATGCTCCTCAGCTTTCTGCACCAGTGCTGTGGTCTTCCCCGTTCCAGCAAAAGAGTTGATTCGGGTGACTCCGGGAGTGATGGGTGATTGTATAATCGCGAGTTGCTCTGCTGTCGGGGTAGGGGTTGACCTTGTCTTCCAGTCAAGCTTGTTGTGTGAGGAAGAACTTCTCGGACTGTCGAGGAGACCATCAAGGTAGAGCCTCAAAATAGTCCTGAATGACCTCGCCATCGGATCCAGCAGAGGTACCTCCATCGACCTCAAGTCGAGGGTTGCCAGTACGAGCGCGATCATCTCCTCCTTCCCCACAATCCCATCAATCCTCTTCAATTCCTGTCGGACGCCTGCTGCAGTAGTCTGTATAGCCATCTTTCCTTCCAGAAGCCCCAATACTGGGGTTGCCCATCGGTCGCCCTGGCCACTCGCTTGCAGCGCCGAAAGCACATCATGCCGCCAGGTCCAATTCGGCCCAATCGGATGAGGGACGAGACCGAATGACTTGAGGGCTGCAGCATGCAGCTTGTCGTATTCAAGATGGGCGGGTGAAGCGACCATGCGACCATTGACCATCACAGGCGGAGTTTGCCGGGCAGCATGGCGAACGAGACGGAGGTTGTCGAGAAGATGCTTATATCTCATGGGGATGATGGTGGAGTTTTGCCACTCGAGATGATGAAGGGCGAAAGGAGAAGGGTGTTCCTGAAGTCCGCGGAAGACGCTGTCCGTCCCGTGCCGGCTCTGGACGAGCGCGGGAAGGGGAACAATTTTATTCACCTGCTATTAGTTGCTTAAAACTTTCAGCGAATTGAAAGAGAATCATTGGCATCATACTACAAGCGTCTGTTTCGGCGGCTGTATCTATGACTTGTCCCAAAAAGCTGTAAACGGGAAATCATCAACACTGGCTTCGAAATTAACGATTACAAGCGAAAATTGGACATACTGGGAAGCTTGTCTCCGGGCACAAAGATACGCTCGACACCGGATTCTTGAATGATTGCGAGTCGAATAGTTCCTCCAGAAGATCCATCACGAGACATGGCGAGTGCGAGAGCTGCAACCGAACAGATTCAATCAGTCAGAAACTCCCAAACAGACACACAAGCCCAAAATAAGGAAAAAGAGAGGGCAGGATGGAGAGGTTCTCACAATTCCTGACAAACTCGACAGTCTCATCACGTCCCCAACCCTCCTTGAAAGTAGCATCGCAGTATCCATAGATGTAGGTTGATCCTGATCCTCCAATAGCCCAAGGTCCCTGGAAGAGACCACCACCGAGCGGGATGTTGTAGACCGTTCCTCCGTTCTCCTTGTCCCACCCAGCGACGATAATTCCAGCTGAGAGCGCGTCCCTGTCGTAAACAGTAGATTATGAGCCTCAGAAAGTGAAGTAATGCATGTGAGAATCAAACGCACTTGTTGGAGTAGCAAAGACCCTCGAGAAGTGTTGCTGCTACGCTGACGGATGGTCGGCTACCGTGTTGCATGGCGTACATCTGAAGCTGCGAGTGTGCGACGTCTGCGATGGCCTGTGGTGGTCATGTCCAAACACTTGATCAGATCAGTCTGCCTTATGAAGAGCATCCACAGGCAGGCAGGCGCTGGTGCGGCGCGGCACAAGGGGACGGCTGAGCTTACCTGTGTATCGGCCGCACTTCCACTCCTGCAGCAGTAAACTCGCTCGTGAAGGTAAGTGAGCTTGTCAGTGACTCGGTTGGCAATGTATGATCCGGTGGTCGTCCTGGAGTCGGCTCCGATGACGACGCCGCCGTTGAAAGCCACGGCCATGATGGAGGTCTGCGATTCTTTGTGAGCTTCAGGGTACTCATGAACCACAATAAAGAGGAAGTGACACGCACTCCAAGGTTTACTTCACCTGCTTTGAGATGGGAGATTTCTGGAGTCATTGAAGTTGGGTACGTCGGGTGTGACATTTTGGGAGGAGGCGAGCGGGCGGAGGGTCGAAAGAGGCGGGACTGGATGTATGAGAATGCGATCCAAGTGATGCAGAAGTAAACGAAGCAGTGAGGGTATGTGGTGGCGGCCAACGACGCGGCGCCAAGTTGTTCAGCTGATGAGGACTTGCGACGCGTCAGCTTGTCCCTTGACCTCACACCATACCTTCGCCCTTCCGCTTACTCTCCTCCAACCCTACAACCAAACTCACTCCACTCCACACCACTCTCTACACCTTTCCTGCCCAGTCCACGCTCGCCCGCCATTTCGAAACGACCTCGCCCTTCGTCTCCCCTCGTCCAAACCAACAAGAGAATAACTCCAACTCCAGACCTCGCAGACCTCCACATATCGCCAATGTCAAACCCACAGGCGACAAAGCTGCACGCTGAGCTTGTAAACGAGTTCCACAAGGGCGAGACAGCCGATGCCAACAAGGTCAAGAGCTTGCTTAGCTTGCTCAAGGTTAGTAGCAAGCTTGGGTGCGCGCACGCTCAAAGTTCGAGCGAGCTGTACGGCTCGTTAAGACAACGAGATATTATGACCAGACGGGGTGCAACCAGTGCCGGGGGGCGATTGCCGGCGTAGGCGACGGGCTTTGGAACGTTCGCCGACGACCGCTCCGTCATCGACTTTTATAAAAGTGAGGGCGAGGGGGCTAGGGAGCCAACGATAGGAGGTGCCATTCAGAGATGTGAAGGAGGACCGGGCCGTTCAGCGTTCAGGACCATGGTCGCCTTAGCGCTCGAGCATGGGTGCTATATGGTGGGCGGACACATGTCGCGCAAGGAACCCGTTGCTGGCGAGCATCTTCAGTGGTTTTTCGCTGATGTAGCTCGAGCGGTAGGAAGTGGGGCGGGTTAGGTTACGCTGGCCCGCCACCGGTCGTCTTTGACGGCACAGCGGCCAGCGGGACACTCCAAGCTCACAAATACGGGGTTCCATCCCGGTCAGAGGCGAAGTTTCACATTTAAGGCGCGATTCGCTTATTAGGGGGGCAGCCAAAAATACCATACGATTATCTGTTTCGCGCACGCTCACCAACGCTCCTCCTACCCCAATCTTCCAGATTGAGCTTTCAGAACTTGGCCTTCTGTTCCCTTCTGCTGAGGCGTCACCAACCCCGGAAGCATTGATTGCAGCACGCAAGTCCTCGTCCTCCCCTTCTGTTCCGCCGCCGTGGCCTGGCACTAACCCTCTTTATTTCATTATGCAGGCGACATTCTCGAAATTGGAGCATTCCAATCTATCCGCTCACAGGATGTTCCCGGCTTCGAGCGTTACCTTCTCTTGCTCGGCAACTACTACAACGACTTCGGGTGCGCAGCCTCCCTCGCACTCCCTTCAGTCACTGTGGCGCTGCTAACAATCTTTGCAATTCTCTAATAAATAGATCCGTTCTTCCCAAGTCCCAGAATGAAGCCCCTCTCATCGCCCTCTCCCTCCTTCGCCTTCTCTCCCTCAACAACATTGCCGGATTCCACACTCTCCTCGAGACTCTCCCCACCACCATTGTTTCCAGCACTGAAGTCACCTGGGTCACTCACGTTCGTACCCTCTACCCTTGCCGCTTTTCTACTTGCTCAACCTTACATCTTCCACAGCTCGAACAATGCCTGATGGAGGGCTCCTACTCTCGCGTATGGCAGCTCTGCCGCCCTTCCGCCGCTTCCTCAGCCAAGCTTCCTCGACCGGAATTCGCCTACTTCGTTTCGACCCTCGTCGGAACCGTGAGGAATGAGATTGCGGCTTGCGATGAGAAGGCGTATGAGACTTTGCCACTCGCGGATGCGAAGACCTTATTGTTCTTCGAGTCCGAGAAGGAGGTTCGCGAGTTTGCTACTACTGTGAGCTCTCTCTCTCGCTTTTTTTCTGGCTTAGGAACATCGGACTCATATTTTCTTTCATCGCACCCACCAGCGCAACTGGTTTATCGACCCAAAATCCGTGGTTCATTTCCCATCCTCCCGCAACCATCCCAGCAAGACGGCAGTTGAAATTCCGAGCTCGATTCAGTCGGGAGTTGGATTCGTCGACAAGGAATTGGACAAGACGAAGGTTGTGGCGGCTGCTTTGGCTTACGCGAAGGAGTTAGAGAGCATCGTTTAAAGCGGCGTTGGAAATGCACGCCGTTATGAGACCTGCGCTCAGAACGATAGAGATGAGTTAACTGACGCAAGGTTGTGTAGACGAAGTATAAGAAGTTCTGGGTTTGCTTAGTGAGGGTATTCTTATCGCTGGCGGCGGATCGCTCGACGTTACCCCCGACGCACTAAGCTCTCGAAATTTCCCTTGCGTGTTCTCATGATATGCATAGAGACTCGCAAAAACACACTGCAGCTGGGAGGCCGGTTTTCGTTAGTGACGATAGATTATCGGGATTTGCGGCGTGCGATGGACTCAGCTGCTCTGTGTGATTTCGCTCCGCATGACAGCGTCTGCAAACCCGGTGAGTTGTTCTGGCATGTACGCTGCACACGGACGATCACATACGAGGAGCTGGTCCACTGCCGGTGGAGAAGTTGCGATTTTTCCATCGCCCCACATTCGTACCCCACATTCGCAAGCTGCCCCGCGTTTTCGATCTCGTCGATCTTTCTCGGAACGTGCCGCGGAACGTCCTCGCTCATTGAGCTGCTGGGACCACTGGGAGGTGGTTAAAGCTGGTTCAAAGATAGTGGAGCAGCTGTCCAGTCTGGGAGCAATATGCGGTAGACGTTTACAGCTGCATTTGAGCAGGACCCTCGTCAAACCCCCACATGCGATGAGGAGGTTGTGGTGGCGAAAATTACAGGCTTCGCCGCGAATTGAAGAAATCGGTAACCAGACTGTCCAAGGCCACACAAAAGGTTACAAAAGGTCAGCAGTCCTAATGAGGTGTTTCGATCAGTCAGTGACCTGCCTCCCCGCTCCGCCGTTTAGGGCGTTAAGGATCCGGCGAGCTCCGCGTCGCTGTCCCCACAAAATGAATTGACTATAACTTGTTCGACGTCGGCTTCTCTCTCTTCCTTACACAAGCCTACTTTTGACACCACACAACAACTCAACCAACACTTTTCAACAATGTCCATCCCCAAGACCCAGGTACATTGCTTCGCAGCTCCCCCACTTCGCACGCTCTCCCGCTGACTAGCTACTCCTTCCCCTTCCTGCAGACCGCTTGCGTCTTCACCAAGCACAACGGCCCTATCGAAGTCCGCACCGACCACCCCGTCGTCCAGCAGAAGGACCTCAAGCCAGGAGAGGCGCTCGTCAACATCAAGTACACTGGAGTCTGCCACACCGACCTCCACGCCCTCAAGGGTGACTGGCCTGCTGCCCCCAAGCTTCCTTTGGTCGGAGGACACGAGGGAGCCGGATACATCGTCGCCATTGGTGACAACACCACCACCAACCTCAAGGTCGGAGACGCTGTTGGAGTCAAATGGCTCGCGGACTCTTGCCTCGGTGAGTTACTCTTCTCTTCTTTTGGTCGCGGGCTTGAGATGGAATCAGCAGCTCATCTTTCATCATTTCGAAGACTGCGAGGTCTGCCGCGAGG
>JASZXU010000311.1:0-25871 GCA_035521515.1 Phenoliferia sp. Uapishka_3 | reverse complement strand
CCAGCTACCTACGAGTCACGCACTGGGCTTGTATTGCTTCAGGCTTTGCACTGAGTAAGCGCTGGAAGCTCCGGGATCACACTGGCGTTGAGCCTGGCCAGCTCGAGTGGGCACGCTTCAGACTGGGGTGAGCCACACTGGGATGATCGCAGCAAGCACTACAATCTTTTGAAGGCTCCAGAATGTTGCGGCTGGTGGTCCACGTCTTCTAAGTCACAGTTTCCATCATGGAGGATGCCAAGGGAACAGATAGAAGAAACTCTGTGATTGTTGGAGGCACAAGTGTATGCATCTCAGTTCTGAAAGAGCTCACCAGAGCAAGGGCTTTGGCCACTGCTGCACAGGAACATCATGGAACAGAGGAGCACCGCTCTGCTCCGTGCTGGGCAATTTTGGATGCTACCAGGCTCCCATAGAGCACATACTAAGCCTCCTCAAAAATAGGTTGGCCAAAAAGCGGTCGTCGCAACACTCCCGTTTTTTTGCGAATTCCCGTTTTTGTAATCAACAAAGAATGTTCGGTTAATTAAAAAAGGAGAATCGGGAGTCAGGTTCTCGGAGGGTCCAAAAGAGGGAGCTAGCTCGCTCGCGCTTCCGTTTCTTGTTTTTTGACTTCCGTTTTTTCAACCTTCGGCTTCTACGCATCCCCCCACATCTACCACACCTCACCCTCAGCATCTCTCAGCGCCGCGCCCTCAGCCACTCTCCTTCTTCCGCGATGCCCATGACCAACCCGACTGCCGACTCGCCGGAGCGGAGCGCCGCACTGCGGAACTGGAGATTCGGGATCGTTCTCATCGCCATTGCTCTCGACGCATTATGAACCCGCTCCAACAGCCGGCGCAGGCAGAGCCCCTGCACGCGACGCGACGGAAGACTTCGGCTCATCTCTCGTCCCCCACATCTTGGATCATGTTGAAATGAAAAAATGGGAATCACAATCTCCCGGCTGAGGCCAGGGAAACAATTCTAACACTTTTTGAAAAACGGGAATCCCAAGAATTCGCACTCCCGTTTTTTTAAACGAGAATGGAAATGCGCGCGATTCATTTTTGAGGAGGCTTACTGGCTGAATCATGTGTGGGGTCCGATTTTTTTTTTTTTTTTTTTTTTTTTGGAGGGGGGGTTCTGAAAAGTTTTCTCAACACTTGTTTTTCTCTCTTCCTCCTCCCGCATGTCCCCAAATGCAACAACCCTCCCGGTCGTCCTTCTCCTTGTCGTCCTCTTCCCCACTGCCATCTCGCCCCCTTCTCTTTTTCCTTCTTCTTGCCCACTCCCGTCTTCATTTGATGTATTGCATCCAACCTTTGGTAGGACCAAGTAGCACCTAGTCCTGGATGGCAAACACCAATTGCTGAATGATTGGTAACGTCCCTCTGCCAGGCGCAAATGTGGTGCGCTTGCCTTACTTTGTGCAGCATGCTGACTTCACAGAAGAGCTGAGGGAGTCAAGGAAAGAAGTACATTACTTGATCTGTTTCTCCCAAGTTCTCCACTTAGTGCTCGAGCAAGGTGTTTGTGCGAGCAAGGTGTTTGTGCGCTTGTCAAAGAGTGCACTCAATTAGCCCGGGACTTCTACAGCACTTGTACGTCCCGTACTCTCAGGTTGTCATCGCATCGTAAGCCGTATTTTCGAAGCCAAAGCAAGCGTCTCATCGCATGTCATCGCATGTCATCTTAATCCTCGTCCTGCTAACCCAGTGCACAACTTAGTCTCCGTTAACTAAGCAATTGAAGATCCAATCTCACCTTGAAAGGCATAACAGCATGCGAGCACCACTCCACAAACTCATCAACGATAGCTGAAATTTCTACCGCGTCGATATCTGCCCTTGCTTGAACCAGCTCCGCAAGTCGATTGTTGAGGGTCTTGCTTGTGAAGTCAACCTAGTTAATCAAGAGCTCAGTACCCATCCTTGACGGCCCGAAGATGAATATGCAGAGCCACAAACCTCGTACCACCGATTCTTGCTCCCGTGCATCCTCACCTCCCCAACTGTCGCTCGAACGCTCTGCACAAATGAAGTACATCGTGCCTCAGTATATCAGTAGCTGGGCTCGGTATTTTGAGGGGGTGGACAAACCTCGTTCTCGTAACGTGACTTTGCCATCCAGCGAATTTCGGTCTCTGATTCCGTAAAACGCCTCGGGTCAAGATCAAGATGAACTTCAAAAACTCCGGAAGCGTCGAGGTCCCAGCTGGCTCTTTGCACAGCGGCGGAGAGTTCAGCAGAGGGTGAAGTAGCGGCTTTATCGGCTTTGCGATAACCCATGGTAGTAAGCATTTCGAAAGTCGGAGAGGAAAAGTAAGCGACGTACCCAAAACTTTCAAACGCAAATCAGTCCCTTCTTGAATTGGATCACTCTCCGGTGTCGGAGTTGTGAGACTAAACGAAAAAGGTTTCGAAGGAAGCGTCGAGCACTTTTTCAGTAAGAGCGTTCCCGAAGCCGTTCCTTCCTCATTGTCTTTCAACTCTCCGCCCTGTGTAAGAAAAAAGGTAGAGGAAGAGGCGATTCCAGGTCAGTAATGTTTGAGTTGTCCTGGAAGATGTATAAAGACCCACTCGCACCCTCAAATCACTAGTAGCGCTAAGATATACTGCTCGCTTTCGATCAAGGTGGGTGATGAGGACCTGAGAGGTTTCGCGTGAGAGTGCGAGACCCATTTTTACGAGTCGACGTTTGAAGTTTTCGGCGGTCGGTCGGGAGAGGCACACGGAAAAGTTTGGGGAGAGGTTGCGTGGGCACCGTCAATCTGTGGACAGGAAAAGGTGAGGACGGGCGGGGAGCACGAGTCGGGAAAGGCAACCAACCTTCCAGCGTGAGACGTCTGGAACAAATAAACGTGAGTGGTAGGAGCTTGAAAACAGGAAAAAGGATGATTATACCTTCCATAGTCACTTTGAGGCCGTCAGCGCCCGCCAGACTGCCAGTCAACTGGAAAAGTTGACTCCCCGCAAAAAACTTGAGCTTCACCTACAATCCAGGGTCAAAGTAATCAGCTTCAGAACTTTCGAGACCAAGATCAATATCCGAATAGAACAAACCAAGCTACTTCTGGCGACACAGCCTTCCAGCTCCTTCACAATCGCCTCAATATACGCCTCCTTATTGGGCACCCAGCTGCCCACACTTGGCAGCCCCGTACTCGTAATATCTCCAATAGCACTTGTAGGTCTCAAAGGCGTTCCACTTCCGGGCGTCCCTCCCCCACCACTATAAGCGCTGAAAAAAGAACTCTCGCTGCTCTTCTCGGACGCGGGAGTATTGATGGTCATAGGCGAGATGGGGGGGTAAAAAGACTGCTCGACGGGATTGTGAGGCGTGAGAGGAGCTGATTCGACGATGTTGAATGTTGTAGCATCTGAAAGGGGAGAGATGACGTTCGTGGCGGCTGGCGAGCGGCGCAGGCGAAGTGTGGAGGATTCGGATTGGAGACGTATAGCGAGGAGGATCCGGATGGGAGTTTGCGAGAGCCTTTCAAGAATAGGGAGTTCGAGTTGATCAGGTTCAGTTTGTTTCGAGCTACGATTTAGGAGATGATCTGACTGACCTCGCGTCGATGAGCTGCTTTGCTTTGGTGACTGCTGATGAACTTCCCCATCCAACTAACTTCTTGGCTCCCTATGCACAGAATTGGCTATTAGCCTTCTTGCCCTAGGCGATAGAAGTATATATTCCCTCCTAACCTGGTTCCCTATCAACTCTCCCTTGACTCCACTCGCCTGCATTTCGCACGCATAAAGTCAAATCAAGTCAGCCGAGGTGGGGGGCGTGTTGGACATCATTCCACGCCACTGACCTCACAAATAGACTTGAGAGTCTGGCCATTCAAGCCCGAAAGGTGTTCAGCGAGGTGGTCTGCCAAGTTGATTTCGAACCGTCCGACAAGTCCCCCGGACCTAGCAGAAGAAGCAGAGACCTTTCGACGCAACCCATCCTCGCCGTGTAGTGGTGCCGCTGCGGGCGGTTTCGGTGGAGGTGAGTAAGTCGTTGTAAGCTTTACTGCAGCTGGATCCGGCCAGGTCGGTCTGGCTGAAGCTGAATGCGCGTCTGGCGTGAGGGGCGGAGGCGAAGCGAGCTCGGTGAGGGATGGGGATGGGAGGGGAGTCGGCTCGGCGCTCGCGTCTGCAGGGCTGAGAAGAGAGCTGTCCGTGTCCATGACTGGAGATTGAACTTGTTTGAACGACGGCTCAAGAGGTGCCGACTCGTGGGGTACGACTCGGGTGAAAAAGGACAACAAACTAGAACCATGAGCGCATCCGATAACTCCGCAGCCAACGTCTAGGGCCCTGCTTGCCGTGACGAGGCTGTGCAATGGCTTCTAATGACCGGACCGAAGGGAGGGAGGTGGGAAGGCGCGGACGAAATAAGAGAAGTAGCCGTTTGACGTTGCATAAGCTGATCAGATGGTACGAGATGTTAGTGCAAGAAAGGAAAAATCGCTCCTCGAAAGACGTCGTGGAGTTGAGTTGGCGTGCTATTATGCTCCGAGAACCTCAGGAAGAAAGTGGGAATCGCTTGCTTCCACAATGCAACAATGAGGAGAGACCTTTTTCCATCACATCTCTCCAAGGAGTGAACTTCTCTTTGGAGTGCGAGCAAGCCACCTCAAGACAGCGCTCCGCACCTCAACTCGAAAAGTTAGCAACAAAGAAGTGCACTTCAAGATTCTTTAACTTACATCCCTACTGCTATAGCTCTCCAAGAATGCTGGACAATTTCTAGTCTCCGCCACCACTCGCTTCTCCACTCCCCTCCCCACCTGGATCCTCCTCACCCAACCCAATTCCACCACCCTTTTCCTTGTATCTCACAAACTCCCGAATGGCTTTCTTGACTGGAACTTTCAGGTGTGCCAGTTCTTCGGGCAGCGCATCCCCATTTTTTAGACCGCGTAGCCATCGCTGTCGACCTATAAAAAAAAGGGGAGGTATCGGGTTCAGGTTAAGTAGGAAAATCATATATATAAAATTGGAGCGCACATTGATGGTAGGATCTAGTACAAAGTAGACCTTCATTAGCTCGGTGATCGATCACGGTGAGGGCTTGAGTTGTAGCTAACCGAGTTGGAACCATGGAGGCAATTAGGTCCCAGCGCTGTCCATGAAGGAGGACTGCCTGGACGAGCAGTTGATCCTCATTCAGATTCCACTGAACCCAAAAAAAATGGAGGATCAGCCACCAAAACAAGTGAGCACGGATTGGAAACAAACTTACGCGTTGATAAGGCGATCGGACGTTCTTCATCATTGCCGGATTCTGCTCAAATCGCTCCTCCGTCGCTCCTCCGATAGGCAATTTGGGAGATTGCTGGAAAGAAGGGCCCAGGACGTTGACTCCACGAAGTTTGGGCGCCTGAGTGGAGGAGGCAGAAGGTGCTCCACCTTCCTGACTGCTGCTCGCCTGTGCCAACAAATCCAGAGCTGAGAAAGCCTCCGGTCTCTCGGCCTCTTCGTCTCCACCCTCCCTCCCCCCAACACTAACTTGACGGAGACCCTCTCCACTTGCTGGGACCCATTTCGCGGCCCCGTCGTTCGCGGTAGTAGAAAGCCTTCTGCGCTTGGAGCTGCCTTGTGTAGCAACCGCTTCCTGATCCCCATTTCCATCCCCGGTTGATTCCTCCACTGGCACGAGTACTGTCTGAGCAGCCTGGAGAAGGTCGCTCATTCCACCAAAAGCACCTCCGCCGCCGCCACTTGGTGTACTGTATGAGGGAGTGTGAGGACGCGCGAGGCCTGCAGCACGGCGCGGAGTAGTGGGAGCTCCTCGTGGCGTCTTGGATGGCGAATGAGGTGGAGATTGAGTGACAACGTAGGCGACGGACGCGTATGCGGGTCCGGATTTTTTAGGTTTAGGTTTGTTTAGTTGTCGAGGAGTTGCTTCGTCGATGTTGGCGTTGGTGGTAGATGGACCAGGTACAATGGTAGCCAGGCTTGGTCCCGCGTTAATGATTTCATGGGCTTGATTCAATATCGCCTCGGTGAGAGGAATGCGATTAATGCGACGAATATGACTGAGGGACTTTCCAGCGGCGAGGAGAAGCTCGGATTCGGCGTCACCCATCAGTGGCGGTCGAATTCTAGCCGGAAGTGGATCAGATTGCGTCGATGGGATATTAGGAGGACTGGGGGGGAGCTGAATGAGGGCATCGGTGGCGATGAGGGGTGCCGCGGTGAGGAGGTGGGGCCGAAGCTTTCGAAGTTGAGATTCGAGGCGAGACGTTTGGCCTTCAGAATCCCGGAGCTATATCAAGAGATGTTTCGTCAGAAATTGGGGTAATGAGAGGGCCCCTTGAAGCAACACGGACGCACCCGAGCCTTGAGCTGCCTGACGTCTGCCCTCAGCTTCCTATTCTCCATCTCGGACTCGCTTTCCGGTACAAACGCCCCATCCCCAAACCCATTCGATCCAGAGAGTTGATGATAATCTGGAGGTGGAGATCCGTTGCTGTTATTTGACAAATGTCGGCCGTGATGTGCCGCGGAACGAGACGGAGCGGAAGTTTGAGGGCGAGCATTGTCGACAATCTTACAAGCGAGAGCCCTGGCCTGGCTTTGCAGTTGAGCGAGCTCGAAAGAGTGCCGTTCTGCCTGCTCTCGCTCGCGGCTTGAGTGATGTTGAGAGAGGGCGGCAGAGAGGCTCGAGACCTGATGCGTGCGAGTGGCGGGTGAGCTGAGTCAAGCAGGCGAATGGTGTTGGACTTGCCAGCTTGCTGTGATTACGCTTTCTTGCTTCCTCTGTGGCCAGAGTGTGCTGCAGAAGCTGCTTCGCCTAGTATGATTGTGTAACGAGGTGAGCATACAAACACAGCGGAAGCGGGCAGGCGCAGAGTGACTCACGTAGCGGGTTGTATCATCGTCGTGACTAAGTAGCGAGCCAGATTTGAGACACGTCTGTATGGCATCGAGTTGAGATTGCGAGAGGAGTCGTTTGTCGTCGTCGTCAAGCTGTGGGTCGAAGGTTGGTTCGAGTTGTGGAGTGCTCTGGAGAGTCGAGCGCCCGTCTTGCTCGACAAGCATCATTCCAGTCAAAACTTGAGTCAACGAGGCAGCCTTTGTCGGTGGCGACGCACAACGGGCAAGCGTTTGTTTCGAGAAGAGAGGGAGAGGAGGGCGACTGCTTTTCCCAATTTGGAATATTGACACTCCACCAGCGCCGAGTTCGTCGTCCGTGGACACGACACCTACCAAGGTACATTCGCTCGCAGCACCTACACCTCGTTCAATCCATCCAAACCTCCATCGTTCGTCACAGAGTCTTCTTGAAAGGATCGTTTCCCGAATAATACAACAGCAATAGCAAGTATACTGCCGCCCACTGGCACTCTCCCCAGGAGCTGACTCTGCCCGTTGTTGCAGTGCTCTTGGAGGTAGCAAGACGTCTCCTTTCGAGGTCAGAGCGAGTAAAGTCAATCGACTTTCATCCAACAGAGCCATGTACGTACATATCTCCACTATCTTCTCCTGGCACGCCTCGTGGCGCGCGCGCCCTCCCACTGCCAACTCACGCGCCGCTCTCCTCCTGCTTCACAGGGATCATCACCGGTCTCTACACGGGAAATGTTGTTATCACACACATGGAAACCGGCGCCGTTATCAAGACATTCGAAGTCACTGAAGTCCCCGTTCGCTGCGTTCGCTTCATCGCTCGTCGCAACTGGTTCGTCTGCGGTTCGGACGACTTCCACCTCCGCATCTTCAACTACAACACGGGTGAAAAGGTCACCGCTCTCGAGGCTCACCCGGATTACATTCGTTGTCTCGCTGTGCACCCAACCCAAAGTCTCGTCCTCACCGGAAGTGACGACATGACCATCAAGCTTTGGGACTGGGAGAAGGGGTGGAAATGCGTTCAGATCTTCGAAGGTCACACTCACTACATTATGAACCTCGCCTTCAACCCAAAGGACTCCAACACCTTTGCGTCCGCCTGTCTCGACCGCACCGTCAAGGTCTGGTCACTCGGCTCTCCTACTGCCAACTTTACCCTCGACGCTCACGACAAGGGAGTCAATTATGTCGAATATTACCATGGAGGTGACAAGCCGTACTTGGTCACGACTGGAGATGATCGGTTCGCCACCTCCCTCTCGCTCGTTCCTGCTGTTATGTCTAATGATCAATCCCGCAGCCTCATCAAAATCTGGGATTACCTATCAAAATCGTGCATTCAGACTCTCGAAGGTCACACTTCCAACGTCTCTTTCGCCATCTTTCATCCATCCCTCCCTATCCTCGTCTCCGGTTCTGAGGACGGTACCATCAAAATCTGGCACTCTTCCACTTACCGACTCGAGAACACGCTCGACTACGGTCTCGAGCGAGCTTGGTGCGTTGCTTATGCCAAAAAAGGAAACGACGTCGCGTTTGGTTTCGATGAAGGTAGCGTCGTAGTGAAGCTAGGCAGGGAGGAGCCGAGCGTTAGCATGGATTCCGCCGGGAAGGTTGTCTACGCAAAGAATGCAGAGGTTCTCATGGCCACTCTTCACGCCCCTGGTAAGGACTAGGAAATCTTCCTCTTGGTATTCTTTACTGATCAGCCGCACACCTGAGCAGAAGAGGGAATCCCGGACGGTCAGAAGCTCGCCGTTACCTCCCGCGAGCTCGGCAACACGGAGATCTTTGCTCAAACTCTCCAACACAGTCCGAATGGCCGGTCAGCTTTTCCTACCTCGGCAGTCTATCCGCCATCGAGAGCTGACCTTCCGCACCCGATCGTAGTTTCGTAACGGTATGCGGAGACGGCGAGTACATCATCTACACCTCTCTCGCCTGGCGCAACAAGTCCTTTGGCGCTGGAGTCGGCTTTGCTTGGGCTACCGACTCTAACACTTACGCCGTGCGTGAGGCTGGACCGAAAGTGAAGGTCTTCCGCAACTTCAAGGAACGACCAGGACTTCTGCGGATTGGCTACACGACGGATGGGATTTATGGTGGAACGCTACTCGGAGTCAAGGGAATGGGCTTTGTTGTGTTTTATGATTGGGAGACTGGAGCGATTGTCAGAAGGATTGACGTCGAGGCTCGGAACGTGAGTCCTGATTCTTCAAAAGATGGGGAAGTAAAAAGAGTTGGAAGCTGATAGGCTGTGAGCCTCGCAGGTGTATTGGTCTGGTACCGGTAACCTCGTCGCCATTGCGGGCGAGGAATCGTTCTATGTCTTGCGCTTCGACCGCGATGCGTACCTTGCGTATCTCGACAATGGCGGAGCTGTAGACGACGAGGGAGTCGAGGAGGCATTCGAGCTAGAAGCAGACATTTCGGAGGTCGTCCAGACTGGAAAGTGGATCGGTGACTGCTTTGTCTACACGAATGGTGCCAACCGACTCAACTACCTTGTTGGAGGACAAACTCATACTATCACCCACTTTGACACGTGAGCTTTCCTTTAGCCCACTTCGTGACCCAGCAGCTGATTCGATCAATCGACGCGCAGGCAAATGTACCTTCTCGGCTACCTACCTTCGCACAACCGGATCTACCTTTGCGACAAGGACGTCAACTTCTACGCCTTCTCCCTTTCCCTCTCAGTCATCGAGTACCAAACTGCAGTCCTTCGGGGCGACCTCGACGCTGCCGCGGATATTCTTCCTTCTGTTCCTTCCGAGCAGCGAAATCGCATCGCTCGCTTCCTGGAGACGCAGGGTCAGTTTTACCATCTGTCCATTACCTGCTGCATCTTTCTCAAACGACTCTGTTCCTGTCATAGATCTCAAGGAACTTGCCTTGGAGGTATCGACCGACCCGGATCACAAGTTTGATCTCGCGATTCAGCTCGATGACCTCGACACCGCCCTTACCCTCGCCAGGGGATCGCCCCACCTCGGCTCACAATCCAAATGGCGCACGGTCGGTGATCGAGCGCTCGCTTCGTGGAAGGTCGGACTCGCGGAAGAATGCTTCAAGATGGCCAACGATCTCAGCGCCCTCCTCCTCATTTACACCTCAACTGGCGACCGAGAAGGCCTCCAGGCGCTAAGTGACCTCGCAGTCGCCGGCGGAATGACTAATGTTGCTTTCGCGTGTGCTCTGCAACTTGGCAACCCTACCGATTGCGTCGACCTCCTCCTTTCGACCGACCGCGCACCCGAAGCCGCCCTCTTTTCCCGCACCTTCGCTCCCAGCCAGACACCGAAAGCGGTTCAATCATGGCGCAAAACTCTCGAGGCTGCCAAGAAGCCCAAGCAGGCCTCTGCGCTCGCAGATCCTTCTGAGCAACCCGAAGAGTTCATTGAAGGATGGGAGGCTGCGCTGCAGAGAGAGCAGGATATTATTAACGGACAGGGGGAGATTGAGTATGAGGAGGAGCAGTTTGTGGAAGTGCAGGAAGGTCAAGAGCAGGAGGAGCACGAGAGCCCGACGCTTGCGCTTAATGGTCTGTCGCTAAATGACGATTCAGAGACACCACTGGTCGACTTCGGTTCCGCTGAGCCTCATCGTTTCTGTACGTGCTCCGTCCTGTGAGTGGCAGATTAACCAGCGTGCTGACGACCCCTTCTTTGCAGCTGAACCCATAGATGCCGGGTACAGTAACGGCGGGCACATTGACGAGGATGAGGAAGACCTGCTTGGATGATGGATGTTCAGGGACAAGAGCAGAATATGTGGAACTAGGTCTCAGTCTGTTTCGGTACATTCTTGTTCGAAGTTCGAAGTTGGAAGTCTTCGAAATCTGCGAAGGATGTCGAAGCACGGGAGGGCCCCTGTGGGCACGGACTCTCGGGCTTGCAGATCCCTCTGGCCCTTGGGCTTCAAGCCGCACGTCGCGACCGAATCTCACCAGGATCCACTGAAACGCACCCTTGGCCCAAATCGACTATCTCCTGTGCCAGGGGTCTCAGCATCAAGATGTCCTTTCAGCATTTGCCCCCTCCGAAACGGCTGTTCATGCCTGAGCCTCCTCCCCCACCTAAGAAGGCTTCGATGTGGGAATCCGTCAGAACCGCTTCGGGTGCGACGTGGAATGGTCTGTACAAGGTGTCAGATACAGTGGGAGCCTACACGAATAAGCAGGCGGCAAAGGTACGCTTGCCATCTCAGTATGGAATTTGTTCGAGCGTGAGGAGGGACAGAGGAGTTGACCCCATTTCTCACCAATGCCATGCGCAGATTGGTACCGAAGCGTTCTACCCGACTTCCCTTGACTTGGAATGCTCTAAAGGTGCATTTACAGTCTTTCCAAGGAACCTCCAAGTGATGGTGGCGCTGACACCGAGCCGAGCTTGCAGCGGCACGCATTCTGAGAACTTTCACGAGTAAGCCAAACACTTCGTTGCGACTTCAACCTTATTCTGGTGAGCTTGTTAGGGCATTCCTTGTCTGAATCTCTGCTTTGTAGTGGATGCCAGCGACCTTCCGGAGGACTCTCTCTCGGACCAAAGGAAGCGACAACGCGTCTTGAAGAAGATTCCCCCATCTGTCGGTGCTGCTTTCTTCGGCTCAGAGCGGTGTTCTGATCTATCCTACATCACAGGCAATGAAGAATTGTCAAGGCCTGGCGGTGAGTAACTGCTTCCTTAACGCACCTCGGTCACGACGCTCAGCAGGCTCCGAAACATTCCCACCCATTCATCGACCAGATATTCACCGTTATGCGAACCGGTTTCTTGATATCTGGAGCAGGAGGTAGCGGAATAGTCATTGCTCGACTTCCGGATGGGTGTATGGCTTTAGCCTTCGCGGCCTATTGCGGTCTAGGTAGCTAGCTGATCACCTTCCTTGTCCAGCCTGGTCCGGTCCTTCGGGGATTTTGCTGCACACACTTGGAGTAGGATTCATGGCTGGCGCTGATGTAAGGAGTACTGTCGGCGCTTTCAGGAAGGAGCGAATCACTAAAATCGTCTTGGGCAGATCTACGACGTCGTCTTACTGTTGAGAACTTCGAAGGCCGTCCAGAGTTTCACAAAGCCTCGTGTGACACTCGGCGGGGAGATATCTATTGCGGCAGGTACGTTTTCTGTTATATCTGGATTGAGCAGATGTTCTCCTTTGACTGAATAAGAATCGCCACAGGTCCGGTGGGGAATGGTGTGATGCTCGAAACTGGAGTCGAGCTCTCCCCAGTTTGGTCGTATGTCAAGAGCAAAGGTTGGTTTAAAGCACTGAAAATCGTCTTGCTTTCAACCGAGAAGTCAACTGACGAGTGGCCATCAAATAGGACTATACGGAGGCGTACAAATAGATGGGAATGTGATGATCGAACGCAACGATGAGAACGAGTGAGCTAGTCTTTCTTCCATCCGTAGCTTCTTGAGCTGAAGAACAAATTTATTCAGGCGTTCTTACGGCCGAGTCATCAAGGCATCCGAAATCTTGAGTGGCGAGGAGAGTCCAAGGTACTGGTGCGAAGGTCTACATCAAACGATCCTAGCTGCCGAAGGTAGTGTCGACTTTACCTGAGACTCGACGCCGTACTGATTTATTCTGCAACAGGCGAAAAGTTCAGCGCCCACATGATTCCCCAGGGCGCTTCGCCCTCTGAATTTGCACCCGAGCCTCGCCGTCTACCCCCAGAGGAACTTGACGAGGAAGATCTTGCCGCTCGCCGTGAGATGGAGGAAGCGATGCGCTCATTCGGTATCGAAGACCCTCTCATCAACCACAAAGCACGTGCTGAGGACCCAGAAATTCTTTCTGGCGCCGACCTCTACGCACTCTCTCCAACCCTGTCGTCGTCCGGCACTTCGTCACCGCTTATCCCGAGTGGAAGCTCGAGAGATTCTTCTCTCGTCTATCCTCTCTCGGTAGGAAGTGGGAAGGGAAGCCCCCCACCTCCTCTACCCCCACGCAAGTCGGCAATTTCGCCCATCGATGTCGAAGTCGACTCGGCTCCGAACGAGGTGCCGAAAGTCAGCGGGGAGCTCGAGAGGAACTCCATCTTGAGCGACGACGTCGAGAGTCCGGAGGAAAGCGTTGGCTTGAGCAGGCAAGGCTCGAGTGCGTCCAGCAAACCCCCCGTGCCACCGCGCAGGTCGCCAAGGGTACTTCAAGAAGAGTCGATGACACCGGTGGAAGTAATGCAAGTCTCGGACGTCACAAAGGAGACAGCAGCCGTCGTCGAAGGTACCACAGTCGGCACTCCCGTTGAAGGGGATAAACCCAAGTCCGAACTCGAGCCCAAGCTCGAGGTGCCAGAAATGGTTTACAAAGAAGAGGAGGAAGAGAAGGAAGAGGAAGCGCCAACCCTAGTGACTCGTCGTGCGTCAACAGTGATCCTCTCCGACCCAGACCTTGCACCTCCCCCCACTCCCCGGACGCCAGCGACTTTTGAAGCCTTCTCTTCGCGCGCCTCGGTTCTCCTGAACAAGGAACGAGAGCCTACAGTCGCCGAAGAGTTTGGATCCCCTGCTCTTGAAGATCCGCTCGATGAGGGGGATGATGCCCCGCGGTGGGGACTGCCAACGAAGGAGGAGGCTGAGCCTGCGTCGGAGGCAGGGGAGGACTCGTTCGAAGACGCGCATGCGTCTCCCGTATCAGGAGAAGGAGAGCTGGAGGCGAAGAAGGATGGAGACGACTCAGGCGCAGAGAAGCAAGAGTAGTTTCAACGAACCCATTGCAGTTTTTTTCTTTCGTAGTTCCGCTTGTTCTGTAAATGCGCATCTGTGCCGTGATTGACCTTTGCAACTTCCGACAACGGTTACAACAGTGAGGTCAAGTGAGGTGCAGCCTTTTCGATCCTGCTCCGATTCTTGAGCGAAAAGTTTTACAAATGATCTATGTGGAACTGACTACAAAATGTTGCGAAGTGGTGCGACGGCAGTAGGTAAGAGAATGATGGGGAAGAAGAAGTGTACAGAGCTACGAATAAGAATTTCACAACAATCATCCGGAGGGTGCAGCGGAGAAGGATCAAACGTTACGGCTTTGAAAACGAAGATGGGATGATCAACGCCACAGGCCCTTAGAAGACTGGTTTGCCGCCGACCCAGGTCCTGGCGAGCCCCTCTTCTCAAAGCTCGTATTGCCGCTGCTACTCCCACCCGAATCCCTCCGTTGCTCGATTCGTGCCGCGGCTTTTGATCCTGCGAACGTGGAAGGAAACGAAGGCACTGAGCTGTTGATCGCAAGACTTGCTCGACGGAGGCTTGACGCCATGACTTTTCGGGGCGACGAAGTGGCTTTTCGTACGCTAGCTGGAGGTGCAAACATCGAAGAGACGCCGCGCGAAGCTTTTCGGAAGGAGGGCACGGATGGAGCGGTGCTTGGTGTCGGTGGAGCAGCAACAAACGATGTGCGGCGGTTTGGTTTCTGTAACATAAGAGCAAGAAGGTTGTGTTAGGATTGTTCGAGCTTGACGGAAGTAATCGAACGCACGGCGGAGCGCTGAGGGCCAATCTGGGAGGTTCGTCTGGCGCGTGCCGCAGCTCGCCGGGGAGTGTCAGGTTCCACTGGCTTTTGCACAGAAGAGACCAGCGGAGCAAAAAGCCCGGACGGTCCAGCCATAGAATAAGATTCGTTCGCACTGCCGTTACTCGACACGGAAGAGTTGGCGAGGTCGGACAGCGCAGGTCGGGCAGAGGTGGCTACACTCTCCCGCGTGAAGCTGAAAGGCTTGCCGTTTTCTGCGAGACTGGGGAGAGCTGGGCGGGCCGAAGATGGGCGATTCCGAAGCGATCCCGTGGCAGAGCGATGCTTGACACTTTGAGCCATTTTCTCCGCAGCGGTGATGCTTAAGCTTGTGGCTGCCCAGGGATTGGCTGGAGCCGAGAGGGAGAGCATGGGCTGGGGGTGAAGGGACGAAGCGCTATCGAGTGGTGTATCCATTGAGGTGTCGGGGGTCGCAGTGAAGTCCTCAAGCGCGGCCTCGCCATCCCCTACCTCGTCCCTCCACTGGACCTCCTTGCGTTTTTTCGGCGATGCGGATCCTCTGCCATTTCCGGATGTTCCGTCGCCCCTTCGAGCCTTGAACGAAACGGCCTTTCGTGGACTCTGTCGGTTGAACGTCGTCGGAGGGCGCATTGGTGATGCGAGTGACCCAGTTGGCGCAGATCCAAAGCCAGCTACAGAGGCACGAGGTGCCTTTCTCCCCAGCATACCTCCCCAAGGTGACTCAGGCTCGAGAGGTGACCTGGATCCAGCATCGCGCTTCCTCCCGACGAGGGAGTTTGTGTCGGTCAACGCGAGGAATGCTGCCCTGTTGGCAAAGTCGATTGTTTGGGCGAATAGTCGAAGCGTCTGTAAGCCTCCATTCGTCGCATCAATCACTCGAGCAGCGTCCAGCGCTCCTCCAACCTTCAACCTAGCCTCGAACATGCTGTGCATCGCTCGCGCTTGCACCTTATTACTCTCAAGCAATCCCAGCTCACGGGCTTCGCCGAGTGCAGTCTCAAGGCGCAAGTCAAGTACTTGTGTCTCCAGTTGAAGTTGTCCGGCCGCTTGCGGATGGTTGGTCCGAATGCTTGCCATATGCGAGCTAACCATTGCCGAGTAAATATCGAGCGCACTCGAGGCGGCAGCAATTTCTGAAGCTAGACGAGTTGCGGACAGTGAGAGAGACGCGACGAGGTGGTCGCAACCGGACCGAACAAGAGTGATGGTTGGTGCGGCGGCTGGGTCGACGTCGTTGATGGAGGTGAACGTACTCGAGCGCCATTCTTCGAGGACGCGGAGAATGTTGCTGATACCCTCCTTCTCGATCCGAGCTCGTTCCCCATTGACGAGACGATCTCGGCCATGTTCCCAGGGTGCAACAAGTTTCCCCTTCGCAAGCTGTACCGCCTTCATTCCTGCCTCGTATTGCTCGACGCCACCAGCCGTTTCCTTTTTCGCAAGAAGACCCTCGAGATCCTTGATCCGGGAAGCCTGCTCCAGGATTTGCTGACAGTACTGTCCGACGTGTCGGTCTACAGAAATGACGTTGCGAACAGCCTTGGTCTTGATTTCCTTCGCTCTGTTCGCATACTGTAGCGTGTTGTGCGTCTCGTCGTAGTGGGCGCTCGATGGGCTGACGCAGACGATCATGACAGTCTTGCAGTTTCCGCCAAGGGATTGCTTGAGTAGCCGGGTGAGCTTCGAGTCCCGGTAAGGGACGTGACCGCGTTTCCGCGGGTCGCAGAGCGCGTTGATGCAGTTTCCGAGGGCAAGGAGGGACCGGTTGATGTTGGCGCCCTCGATAAGGCGGTCTCCCTTGTTTTTGGTTACACTGGCCCGCTCACTTCCCGCGAGGTCGATGACGCTTAGGCTGGCCGTCTGAGTGTTGTCGGTCATGCCTCCGGCTTTCGGCTTTTGAGTTACAGTGACGGACAGGACGGCATGGGAGCGGGAACTCGTCGCGTTTGCCTCGGTCGCGTTGACGGTACGATTTTGATTTCCGAGGGTGATCCACTCGACGACATCGGTTGCGCAGGTTGGCTCTTTGCTGCTCAAGCCCGCTGGCGTCGCCGTGCCGTTCGACTCGCGAAGTTGAAGGGGACCCGACTCGGGGGCGAGGAGGTCGCGGATAGTCTCGTTGTAAATTTCGAGATAAGAAACGGTAAGTGAAAATTCCGTATCGACGGACTTGGCGGCGATGCGGGCGAAGAGGTCCTTCATGATGAGGAAGACGATTCCGGGCTGTGACGGAGAACCAGAAATGGTGTGCGTTTTGCCGCACCCTGTTGCCTGTGTCCGATATGATTAGTCAGATCTCCACATGTCTCCCCAGCTAGAGCACACATACACCGTAGGCCATGACGGTCGAGTGAAAGCCGTTCATGACATGACTGACAAGCGCCTTTGCACTGCCATCATAAACCTCCTCCTGACCACAGTCCTCGTCAAAGACCTTGTCGAAGCAAAAACGAATGTCCTTGACTTTCTTGCCCATGACCGGGTAGTTGTTTTGACGTTGGAACGAGGCGACGGCATTGGTTTCTGGCGGGTCAAAGACCAGGATACGATCATCGAGTACTTTGAGAACTTTGCGAAGTCCTCCTGTGATGGAGCCACGACTCGGCTGAGGTGTCGTGAAGGACGCGGCGGAAGAGGAGGGGTCCGAGCCAAACAGGGCAGGCCCGACGTTGTAAGTGGATGATAGCTGGGCGGCCTCTTTTTCGCTGAATGGTCTCACGCGTACTGTTTGGTTCAAGGCAGTGACATAAGCTCTCCGAATGAGCCTAAATTGAGGTGAAGCGTACCTGCGACCGAAATTGAAGACGACTCCATGGCAGCGACCGACAGGAGAAGGGAATGTTGAACGACTGGCGAGACGGCTGGTGGAGTTTGAGACCTCCAGAGCTAGCAGGGGAGGGTGTGCTGCCGAGAGTCTTTCGGACGTAAGGTCCCTGAAAGGAATCTGTTGGTGCTGGAGTCGTAGAAGTTGATGGATCTGCGTGTCGAGTGCGGCAACAGGCGCGAGGCGAAGGGACGGAGATGAGGTGCGGGTCGAGGACGTCCAGAGTGGCACTATCGAAGGTAGATGCCTTTGGCGGAGGATTGGCGAAGAAGAAGCTCCGCCGGATTTGAAAGAGAGGCGAGCGGTTAAAGAGAGAAGGTGGAAAGGCGGGCAAACAACAAGCCCGCTGAGCTGCGCGTGAGCGCGTCCTGACTGCACTGCCACTACACTTGCCTACAAGCCTTCACGCTTCTGTACAAGATTTGGCTGAGGTTTCCGCTTGGACGAAGATTGGATGACACAGACAAAGACAGAAGAGTTCCCCTGCTCAATGTTCCCTTCAGGGCAAGTAGGGCGAGCCAAAGTAGGGGACAACAGTTCTGGCGACACACAGGCCACTCAGCAACACGACACTTCAAGAGAGGGTGCAAAACGTCTTTGCAAGGTTTTCAAGGTGCGAATAGAGGTAAGTAAAGGTTTACTCCTCGTCGTCGGCGGCCTCGTCGTCCTCCTCGGCCTCCTCGCGGCGGGCCTCAACAAGGGCGCTGGCGATACGGTCGAGATCACGCTGTTTTATTTAAGAGGGGCTCCGGTCAATCAACATCTTCGATTTAAGAGACGTAATGCGCACCTGTCCGTCCTGGGAGATGCGACGACCGCCACGGGCGGCATCCTTCTCGAGGACTCCAATCTTCTCAAGACCCTGGAGGATCTTGCGCTCGACGCTGGATGTGGCGTCAGCTTTGAAAAAGAGAGGAAGTAATTGATCTCGGCGACTCACGATCCGGATCCGTCAGCGTGGTGGGAGGGGCGGTTTCCACGGTTGTGGGCACCTCCGTGGAGCTTCTGAAGTCCTCCAACACCAACGTGCTTGCGGAGGTAGATGTGGCGGGCAACAGCGGCTACAAAAATGTAAAATCAGTCAGAGCAAATGGGACACGAGTAAAATGCGACCGCACCGGCACGGATGTAGAACCAGTCCTGGTCGTAGGGAGCGAGCTCCTTGGCGGTTCCGGTCTTGACAATGTCAACCCAGGTGGGGACCTCCAGCTTACCTGAAAGAGTAGAGAGGTGAGCAACGGTGGCCGAGATGACAAGGACCACGGGACATGAGAAAGAAGATGTGGTTGGTGAGCGAGCCTGGATTACAGCGCTACGTCTAATCACATGTCCATGCCCTTTCGGGCCGCCTAGGGCGCTCTCAAATGGACTAAACATGTGACTAAACATAGGCTGAACCCAAAATCGAAGAGACATCGCACGTTCCGGGCCTGCTTCCCTCCCCAACGACCCCGGTCCATCAATTTCATGGCCGGAAACCCTCGTCACGAGCAGACATGCGGGCGCCCTCCTCGAAGAAAACCAGACCCAACCCCACTGCATGACCCCCCAGGGTGACTGCACAAGGCGTTCGTCGCTTCGTCGCTTCGACGCCTTGATGGCGCACGTCTCACGCCGTCCTCCGCTGGCCCGTACCGCAAGGCGAGATCGGTCTCCAGCCGTTGCCGACCACCTCCAGACATTCAGAAATTGCTCCGCACACTCGCAACTGGACCATCCCAGCCGATGACTTCTGAAACACGACAGGTGAAGCAGTCCTGCGCCGGTGGGAAACAGTATTTACCAGAACGCTGTTCGAGTAAACGAAAGTGAGCAATGGATTTCAGGACAGGAAGGAGGGAGGAAGAACGCACCTTCAAGTGGGAAGAGTAGGCCTGATTGCGAGTAGCACAAGCAGTGCATCAAAGTCAGTCCCTGGTGCAGAAGCCTCTTATCGTGTCTACGAACCTTGATGAACTCCTCAGCCTATAGATGTACAGTCAGCACCCGAACGGTCGCAGGCAGTAGAAGCTGAAGGACATACGGAGACGTCACGAACACCGGGCATCTACGAGGGAGAGAAAGGCGAATGTCAGCTGTCTAGTCGACGCCGGTGCAAAGTAGACCAAATCAACTAGCACAAAGGCAGGACTTACGATGAAGTTGGTTTTGGGGGGTTTGGAAGGGCCGGTAAGGGCACGGGGAGGAAGTCGGAGGTGGTAGGTCGATTGAGCGAGGTACGAAGGGCAAGCAGAGAGCGGGCGCCGAATTTTGACAGACGCAAAGATTTCGACCCCTAAATCGCACCTCTTCTTTTGCTTTATGCCATTCCTACAGTAGTCGCAACTTGTCGTGTACCCCCTTTCTTTCACCCTCCCCGCGACGACAGGTAGGAACAAAGAATACACTCTGCACTTCGCCTTTCGCGGCAGGAGACCACACAGAAACGTGAACCCACATCTTCGTTGCGCTCGCCAACCCCAACAACGGCTCACGAACGCATGTTGCCTAAAGCATTTCTTATGTAGCCTCACTGCTGCATACATCCCGCTCTCCCGTCAATCGCAAAAGTCCTGCAACCCCTTCTCCTTCGCTTCATCATCTCGGGCTCGCTCCTCCAACGTCTCCATCTCGGTCTTCAATCTCGCGACTTCGCTAGGGTCCGCATCTCGTTCCTTGGCTGCCTTATATGCATCACGAGCTGCCTTGAAGGCCGCAAAGGAGCTCGCAGAAGTGGAGGCGGCAGATGAAAGAGCGGCCTGTTCTTTGCTGCGTGAGTCCATGGAAGGGTCAGCTCTGCGCGTGACGTTTACGCTGCGAAGAGACTTGGACGAACGGAGTAAACGTGTGGAGTGGGTTGTCAGGCCCTGTCCTGCCTGAGTCATACATATTCGCGAAGGTTGTGGTATGTGGAAGGAAGGTGGTTGGCTGGGTCAACTGGGTGACGACAAAGGGCGTAGGATTCGATGGAGTAGTCAGGGATTTTGGGGTTGATTCTGAAGTCCACTACCGGTAAGCAAACAAAATGACCACAGTTACCAATTCGGAGAGCAACTCTTCCTTGCTCGCCTTCCAGATTCTGAGATTTCCGCCCAAGGCAACACACACACAGCGCGCACGCTACTCCGCGGACTCGCAAGTAGTCGCTTGCAGAGCAACGGAGGGAAGGTAGATATGTGTTCATCGCAGAGCAACTTAGCGCGCTGACAGGCCCTCAATCAGCAGTCTGCCGGCAACATGACTTCCCCAGCAGGCTACCCATGGTGACCGGTTCCTCCCAGGCCGAAAGTCGCGAGGTAAGCTGGCGTGCCACAAGTTATGAAGCGTAAGGACTCATAATAAATTCTGGATGGAGTAGTTAAATCGTCGAGAGCCCGGGAGATTCGCTAAACCGCTTGTCCACTCGATGTCAGCGAGGCAGCGGAACCACTGGGACCGACTACTAAGTACTATGTAGCTCTTCGGTTAGTTTGCTGACCTGACTATCACTTACTAGCTGGCATCAAGCCAGCATTACTGCACAGACCTAAGGTTTAGGCACTTTAGGAACGGCAAAGCGGGCCGGAATTCGGCCGAAGCCCCACTTGATGTCGACGAACGAGCACCACACAACAATACAATTCCCCGCAAACTTGACGGGAGGGGCTACCATCTTACTACTCGCCTCGCTTTAACATCTCGCCGACAGCTTCCCCACAAAGTAGGAAGAACCCGTCCGCACCGTCATTCGCCTCTCGGTATCCGTCAACTTTACCCAGAATTCAGAAGCAATGGTTGGTAGACCGATGAATATGGGCTCGACTCCGGCTGTTCTAGGATCTTCACTGTCTCGAAGTCGCTTCGTCGTCTGCTTCGGATTGATCTCCTCGGTGAGCGAGAGACCCGATTTTCACAACAGCGTTGTTAGCTTTCGCAAAACTCCGCTCACGCCCACTTTTTAGCTCTTCTTCTTGTGGGGTCTCAGTTGTCAGTTCAAACAAACCGCTAGTGGCACAAACCTCTGAACCTTTTACCCCTAGATGGTCTACTGGATTCGCTGAACAAGTACGTGCGCACACATCAGACTTGCGCGGAAGCCTGCTGCTCCATGCGTTCAACGTATACAATCTCTGACGCACTTTTTTACTCTGTTACCTAGGCACTTTCAAGACCTATTCAATATTACCAAGGCAGAATCCACAGGCCTTCAAGGGATGTACTTTGGGTCATACTTTGTTGTTTCTGTGCGTCCAGATGCTCCGCGTCCTTAGCTTTGAGAGTGACGAAACAGTTCGCTTGACAGATCCCAGCCTCCGTCTTTATGAGTCGGTACGGATACAAGGCTGGGGTAATTCTCGGTCTAAGTCTCTTCTCCTGTGGTGCTATCATGTTTTGGCCTTGTGCCAAAGATAAGACCTATGCTGGTGAGTTTGTAAATCTTGCGTATGCTTGACCGGGACCTCACTGCGCGTGGCTTGTTCAGGTTTCCTTATCTGCACCTTCGTGACTGCCAGTGGTCTGGCAACATTGGAAGTAGCTGCCAACAGTTATGTTTGCGTTCGTGCTTCAATTTTGTTTTTTTTAAGGCCTGGCTCACAATTGAACCCTATGAGGATGCAGGTCCTTGCAGGCCAAAAGCACGCTAGCCTAGCCCTTACATTTGCTCAGGGATTCAACGGTCCGTCTTGATGGTCGACTACGATGGGTACAGAACTCTTTGAGAGGCTTAACAACATGTCTTCAGGCATCTCCGCTTTTGCGGGTCCGTTAATCGCTTCCAAAGCCTTTTTTACCGGCGCCAATTCAAAATCCTTCGGCTCTGTCCAGTGGACTTATCTGGCGATTGGTTGCTTTGGCCTGTGTCTCATCGTGCTTTTTTTACTCGTTCGCTTCCCGGAAGTTAGACAGGATACTTCTGCTGAAGATGATGCATTTGTCAAGCAACATGGCTATGGCGGACTTTTCCGTCGAAAGCGCCTCGTGTTTGGCTTCGCTGCAGGTGTGTATTGCGTTTCAGCTCTGCTCCTCAGTACGGGTTTACTAAATTTGATTACTGGAAAAGAGATGCTCTACACTGGAGCTGTACGTTCTTTGTTTCTGTTTCCTTTTCAACTTCGGAAAGACATCCTAACTCCAGTTTTGCACGCAGCAAGTTGCAGTGGCGTCTCTAGGTAATGTTTTGGCTAGAGGTTTTGGACGTGGTACTGATGAGTTCTGCAGCAATCAACTATTTTGTAGAGGAGTGAGGCCCTTATTGCAAATTTCATCCGGGAGACTTTCTTGCTTACATCATTTGACTCGTAGAGCCAAAGTGTCCTCAGCACAGGCAGCCAACTTATTCAGCTACTGCCAAATGACTTTCATGTTGGTCCTGGCAATAATTGTTGTCAAGTCCTATCCGGTTCTTGAGATCTGACCCTCCTTCGCGATCGCAGGGCCGGGAGGTTTCTGAGCCTTCCGCTGCTTCACTTTTGCTATCCCCCCATGATCCTCGGAATATACGGAACTGGTTGCATGCTTTTCGCCATACTAACTAGCCAAGTGGACGGAAACGGCGGAGCTGCCTGCCTCTTCCTTCTCTTCTGGTGCGAAAGTATTTGCTACCCCGTAGTAAGCACCCGTTTCACAACGTTCGCAGGCAAGCGAGACTCAAAATTGTCCTTGACCACCAAAGATTTTCTCCCAAGCTACTTTGGGCTTGGGTCCATACTCCAAAGCCGGTGGGGCAGCAATTGCGATGGGTTGGTAGACTGTCTGCGACCACCGGCCATAAAGTCATTGACCAATCCTTTTTCCAGGTGTCGCTGGCGGAGCTTGGTATCCCTCAGTACAGGCCACTCTTGCCGATGCACGGACAACTCAGCTCTCCTACGTAATAGCAGCAGTTGGATACATAGCAGTCGCTGCCTGTGAGCTACTCCACGAGCTTCGCGCGCCGTACTACTGTCCGCGGCATCTTACGGAAGAAACTTTTTTTCCCAGACGGATTTGGCCTATGGATCGACTCTTGCAGGTAAAAGGGTGTCGCGCTTTACGTACTTTCGCTGACTGTCCCTTCGCCTGCAGAAATAACGGTTTCCACTTTCGAGCCCTCAGATTGGACAACGACGCCACGCTGAACTCGGCTAGGGCAAGCTCGCGCGAAAAAGAACCTGATCGAGAGAAGGGAGCGGTCGAATTCATCGAGGGGGGGCTCGGTGTCAACCCTGTGTCGCTCGGGGAGCCTGCAGTCCCTGTGGGCGTTGGGCGAGTTCGTGCCGGTTGAGAAAAGGTCGGTGAGATTGCGAGGGTGCAAAGAAAAACAGGAAGTGTATTGGCTCAAATTGGCTGCTGGGTATCAAATTTTCTTGGAGGTGCTGAATTTGCAAATACGGAGTGTATACTTCCCTTCGGGCCCCTGCCAGTGACTCGTTTTGCAGAAGCAAAGCGACGAGGAACGCAAGAGGATAATCTCAGTGGGCCTAGTCACGTCTCAAAGCAGCAACGGTCACTGTAAGCTTTTCTTCAGCAAAAGGCGCCCTAGTACCTCCTGGGGCTCATCTCCCGGTCCCTGCCGCCACTCCTCCCTCCTCCATAGCCACCTCCTCCCCCTCCTCCTCCAGAGTATCCTCCATCGCCGCCACTTGGAGCTCCTCCGATGGATCCGCCAAACATCTCCATCTCCTTCCTCCTCTCCTCATCCCGTGGGTCCGGATTGATTTGTCGCTCCTTCCTCTGTTGCTGCTGGAGCGAGCGAAGCATGCTCTTGTCGGGCATCTTGACGTGCATGAAGTTGCAAAAACCTCCTCGGTTGCATTCGCCCATATCGTTCTGCCGACAGCACGCCTCGCGGAAGTCGGTAACTGGGGAGAGCTCGGCGATGAGGGGACGACCTAGTAATTGGATTACACAATCAGTAGTGTGACCTCGCGAAGAAAAGAAAGGAAAGGGCGACTCACCGGCATACCATCGCAGGTTCATTGCCTCGACAGCTTTCTGTGCCTCGTCTTCCCAGTCGTAGCGGGCGTAGACGTTTCCAATGAGGTGGTCTCCGACATTGTCGCAAACGTGCATCTCGAGGAGATTGCCATGCTTGACGAGCTCACAGTAGACGTCCTCGTCTAGTTGTCCCGCCACACTTGGTCAGCAAGCTTCGCGCAGGTAATCATACTAGACTGGAGCTCACAGAACTGGTTGAAGTACTCGTCCAGCTCCTTCTCACTCAGACCACTTGCGGGGTTGGCATCCAGAGGAGCGGAACCTTGAGGCCTCAAGTGCGGGTTGCTCGTGGTTCCAGGAATGTGGGCCGGGTTCTGGTACATGTTCTGTATAACGAGAGTCTGGGAGAATTGCGGCTGCGTACGACAATGTCAGCTTTCAGGACGGAAAGGGACTGGACTTGCTCAAGCAGAAGAGGGCAACGCGAAAGCTGTCGGGCGTGGCCACTTGCCCTTCCAGGTGCCACTCAAAAGAGCCCAGTTCCCAGATCTGAGCGTACCTTGATGTGTTTACGAGAGCAACGGTCACCGTGGCGGCAAGCTCCGATTTTGAGGTAGCTGGTTGAGAAGGTTGTGTGTTAGCTTGCTTGCGGAGGACGAGTCAAGTCCTTGACGATACTCACAAAGAGCAGTTGACCTTATCTTGCTCGGATCCATCTGAAATGCAGCAAGGGAGAGGTCAGCGCCTGGAGCGTTCGTGCTGCATGTGCTCGCTTGATACTCAGAAGCACGGCCGTGGCGCGAGCTGATTGCTTGAAATGATAAATGCTCACAGATTGAAGCGAGGTGACTAGCACCTCCTGACCTGTGGTTACCCTGGCTGTTGTACGACATGGCGCGGGGTGGGAGGCTCGGCGGAGATTTGAGAGAGGTGAATGAAGGAGAAGGTGTGACCGTGAAGGCGAGTCGAGTGGAGTGTTTTGTTTCGTTCTGCTGCAGATTACAACAGGTAGGAAGCCGAGACTGGGTAACTGAAACGACGGGGAGTTGAGAGAGAGAAAAGTGGCGAACGAAAGCGTTTACAGTCAAGTGTGAGTTGCTTCCTTGCGCTCGAACTATCTCGAACTGCTGACTCAACTTACAACATGTCACTAAAGGATGCGAGTGACATTCTCAATTTCTTTTACAAATCAATCGACATTCACAAGTCAGTCTCGACAACTCAACACAACAAGTTGAACGTCGTAAGTCCATTGACCAGTCGTGTCGAAAGGGGAGCCGGAGTGCGCTGGAAGGGGAAGCCTGGTCACGAGCAGCAGCCGTTATCTTGACTCACTAGCGAGCCATTGGCATCTTATGTGGCCATCTCCCTGAGAGAGAACGGTTTCCGCTGACACGCCGTTACGCGCAGACTGTCAAGTACATCCAATCTCTCCTTGATGACAGCGACGACCATTCTTCTCCGTAAGCTCATCTCTGTATCTTCCGATGAAGTATCTAAAGCTTTGCATACAGGTACTATCGAGACCTCCGATCCCGACTTATCGCTGCCGAATCTCGCCTGAGGCACCTTGCCGTAGAAGCACCTCCTACAGTGCGTTCACTATTTCGATTCTCGGGTCGTTTCTCCGCTGATCACGCCGCGGACTGCTGCAGGAAGAGGACTCTGACGATCCAGACGATGTCGATCTCGACTCTGCGCTCTACCTTCCTTCGATTCCTCCAGTTCCATCCCTGCCGCGACCAACGACTCTCGCCTCGCTCCCAGCCATCCCTTTTTATTCTCCTTCCTCGGCATCCGACAGTCCTTCCTCATCCACCCCTCCACCTGCTTTCCCACTT